>WAAE01013975.1:0-252188 GCA_013400495.1 Nicator chloris | reverse complement strand
CTAACAAACCTCAGCAGGAGAGAAAAACTCTTCAGAAATCATACAGAGACACTCTTCATACGTTTAAAGAAAGCCACCTGTTGGAACCTGCTCAGTTCCATGAGCAAACATAGTTGTTGAGAAATGGCACCATGATTAAATCAAAAATAAATATCAGTTCACTCACAATCCTTTAATTTTGCCCTATCTGTCCAAAAGTCAGTAGTATTTGGGGGTTTTTTCTATTAATTTTTAGCCTTGAATTACATTACTGTATGCTTGTGGTGCATTTTAGTATACATCCAATAATGTAAATCTATTATAAAGAGCAAACTCATTTGCTGTTCAACATTTTATTTTGAACATTCTTGGGATGCTCTCCTTAACCAAGAAAAGGCATGTATTTCCGTCTTTCTTAGAGAAGTGCACAATAATTTCATTAGAGCTACTATAGAAGATCATTAATAATTTACCCTTTGTGTATATGGGAATTATTTTTATTTGTATTTATGAAGAGTGGGGTAAGAAATACAAGGCAAGGTTATCTGAGAGGAATGGAAAGACACTGAAAGTGTGAGTGAAATCAAACATTTTCAAATGTAACTTTTTCTCTTTTTTTTCTTCTTTTCAATTTCAGTGTTGACAAAACCGTCATTGAGCTTGTCTCAGAGTGATTTTCTTTCCCTGAGCTTGTGAGTTCATTTCTCGCATGACATATCTATGGATGGACAGACTGGATGTCAGTCCAACACCTCAGCAAAGTTAGTCCAGCCCAATCATGGCAGAAATGCTTTATTTTCTCTCTGTTTTCTTATTTGCATTGCCACCCTTGAGTCCCCCCAGAGCTCTCAATGCTCTAACACATGGCAAATCCATCACCTGACGAGTCAGCAAGAACACATGACCACATCCCCTCTGTCATGTGCAGTCTCCTTAGTCTCATGCTTGAGAAAATACATCAAAACTTCTCTTCCTTTCTAAGCAGTAACAGGAAGTATTCATCACTGAGACAGTCTATTCTGCTGCTGCTGTACTTGCTCTCAGAGGCGTCACTACTGGTTTACAGAATGAGCTATCAAGTGAGATTGCTAAGTCACACAGATCAGAAATAGTTACCTAACAGGCCTCTCTGTTTCTCTGTTTCCTTCCCAGTTCTACTGTGCAACATCCCCATGGTCTTCCTCTCCCTGTAATTCCACTCATACTCATCTCTGGATTTTAAATTTCTTGTCATTTAGACCACATTTAGGTGTCCCCACAATTCATCTTGTTGTGTATCAGCTGAAGTTTACTCCCTTCTTCATAGCTCTTTATGCTTAAATTCACACTTTTTCTTGCATCATTAAAACCAAAGATTATCATCCAGCTGTGCAAAGGATCTTGGGGCAGCAAAGCAGAAAACAAAACTGCAACACCTAAAAGTACTCTTAAATGGTTGTACTTAAAGGTTTGGAAATTGGGGTGTTTCCTAATTCACACTCTTCCTGCTGTCTCCTTATTTATTTTCTCTAGAAATCATGAAATACAGGTGTAAAAATTGCAAACGTAAATGATGGGAGGAAATGATCAAACTTCAGATGGATACCAGCATTTCAAATCAAAGGTCATGTAGTTTTAATAGTGCCCTAAAGGCCAGCATCCCACTGCTCCCTTCAGTTCCCTCTTATGAATTACCAGGCATGGAAGGGCAAACACAGCTGACCATAAGTTAATTCTTTCCCTGAACTGTGGGCCAGACTTTGATAATTTTGATTTTGAGAGCCTTCCTCTTGATTTTAGATTTTGTTACTGGTACAGTTTACTTAAAGAAAAGCAAACAAAACACCCATTTCATAATTTGCTTTATTTCTTTATTGTAAACAATACCTTTGTTTTCCCTGCCAGTGCATGTTCTTGTTCCACATGTTCTCTGTAGGTCTCTGAGGTTTTGGATCTGTTCTAAAGATGGGATGAGGGTGTATGACATCCCTGCCCATTCATTCAAGCTCATATTGGCTTCCCTTTCCACTGCCAAAATTTCACAGATGAGCAATGGCCCCAAGGTACTCCAAACAGGCAGCCAGCAGTCAAAGGATGTCTTGGCTTCCTGATTCTTCCTGCTGATAATGGCAGAATTGCAGGAGTTCAAAATCTGTCACTTCCACTTCCATGTGTAACAGAGGTGAAAGAAAGGGGGAATTTCATCCCAGCTGCTTGCTAAAATCTAGCTTTAGAAGAGCTATGCACCCATTACTCAGCTAAGTGTAGGTCATATATAAAAAATGCCAGTTCATTAAATTAGTGGTTCAAATTTGACAGGGACTGACAATAAAAAGATGCTGACCTTTGTTTTCTTATTTTAAGCTCCTCATTGATTTCTTCAAATAATGTCAGGGCCAGTCTCATTAATTTTTTTCCATTCTGTTTGAGAAGAGGGTGTAAAACAAATTCCTCAGCTTGTAGAGATTACATTAAAGCCAATATTTTCTCTTTGGTCAGGTGGGTCACTTTTGGAATCAGTCATTTGCTTTTATAAGTGAAAGCCTTTAGAGGAATTTCTACCCCACCCAGCCAGCTAGCACAGCTTTGTTTAATATTTCAAACCCTGCCTGGCTCCAACAGATAATATCCATATTTATTGATACAGAGGTCTTGTGTGAACATGACCAGAAGTTCTTTGTGCTCTGCAATCTCACCCCTCTCGTGCTGCAGGAAGCAGCTGACTGGCCTTTCCCACCCACCACATCCTTTGGAATGAAGATGATATCTCTCTGCAACCACTGCCTACAGACAAGATGCCACAAGCAAACAGGTGTTTTCAGTAGGCAGGCAGGAAGGGAGAAAAATAAACAAACCTGAGTCTGCAAGAGAGGAAGAAGGCTGTGACACACTTTCCAATATGGTCCACAATGAATTTTATCCCAGACCTGCAACCAGCAAATCCTGCCTGTCTCAGATCCAATGAAAGGGCTTTTGACTGCTTTAGAGAGCAGGACTAGACAGTTATGTTTAAAACAAATAATAACAAAACAAAGGGAGAGTCATTTAACAAAGTCAAGTTTGCCAGCAAGTTTTCCTGTGGATAAGTATACAGTGTTTGTTAGCTTTGCAAAACTATCCAAAGATCATATTGGCTGTTTCCCAAATTGCAGACAAACCTTTGAGTACACCAAAGACTTCAGTTGCTGCTGCAGCATCACACCCTTCTGCTTATGTCCTTTAATGTTTATGTAACCTTAAGTCTAGAGCCAATGAAGAAGGGTTTATATATTTTCTAAAAATGTCAGCCCATGCTTAAAAACAAAGCAAAAAAAGCCCAGCCCTTCCCCACAAAGAGACCAATTCAAAAACTTCTAAAACAAAGACCTTTAAAACCTGTATCTTGATTTGGCATGTTAAAAAATAATAAATAAAAAATTCCTAGATTTCTGTTTGAACTGACTTCCCATTGGTACTTACACTGATACCATATTTAAAATTATGCAGATGGTATCATTGATTTTGATGCTTTTGCTTCAAAACCTGCACAAATGCTCATACATGTTTAGATACTGTCTGAACAGAGGGGTATGTACATGTTGTAAGAGAAGAAGGGTAAGAATGGTTTCTAGAAACAAGACAAAAAAGCTCAGATGGATTTCCCTTTTCTTCCCCATCTTACAACTAAAGTAACTTTCAAATTATACTTACTAGTGCATGCAAAACTAGCCAGATCTACTTTGATTTACCATTGGAATTCACACAGTTGAAACCAATTAGAGCTAATTAAAGAAACCTGCTAAGTGAAGGCTTAAGGGAGAGCACCCAGTTTGGCAGGAAGATTTTAAAAAAGCATATATAGTCTCTACTAAAAGTACCATTTTTATGTCTATATGACCATGAAGTTAAATAAACTTGAGCTTTAAATTCTCTGCAAACAAACCCAATAGTCCTGAGGCAGCGAAATCCCCCAGAGAACATCACTTCCTATTTCCAAGCACAAGCTTTAATCCCAGAATCACTACCTGCTTGTTAAAGTTCACCCCAATGCATAAACATGTCCTTTCTGTCCTTGCCATAAGCAAAGTCTCTGCTGCTTCAGCACCAGTCTCAGTGCCTGGGGATGACCACAGCTCAAACTGCCAAGCAGTGAAAGTACAAGTAAATCTGTACAACACAACTAACCAGAGATGGTTAGAAAATACATCAGTAAATTCAAAGCAGAAGAAACAACAGTCAGCAGGTCACATTTAAGACACAGAGCAGGAACTTATGATTTCTGTATGATTCCTGTATGATTCCCTGGTGTTTCACTCCAGAGCTCTTGTCAGTGTACTTGTGAGGAAGCTTCCTGTAGCAAAGCTCTTCCACTCCTCAGGAACTGGGTAAAATCCTGCTTGGCAAGTCTGCATTGACAACAGCTGTGCCGTTAGCCATTCCGTCCTCAAGGTTAATTCTGCCAATGAATTTCTCTAGCAAACTCAACAATACTTGTTGGTCATTGTCACAGAAGAAATGGCATTTCTGACTTTTTTTCAGGCTCCCAGAATGAATGAAAGGCAGGGACAGAAACTAGAAAAAATGTTTTAAAGAACAGGAAAGAAAATACGTGTGTAACGTGTACTACAAACCCAGCTAAGTTAGCATCCAAACTGCCTTAAGTTCTGATTAAATATTGGACAAGATGATTTAAAATAAAATGAGGAAGTTAATGTTTCAAGGCATTACCTTGGCTTTTTCATGAGACACCAATATTTTAAAAATTAGAAAATTAAGTTGGGCTCTTCAACCAAAAAAGGCTGAATTTGCCAGAGGGGTACAAAACTTCATTTTTGCCACAAGTACTGGCATTTTTCTCCCACTTATATAACAAGATTTCTATACACCTTCAACTACCAGCTTTCTAAACTAATTTCTCCCAGTTAAAATATTTTTCAGTATTACTGTTCCAGTTCTCCACGGAATACTCACAAGACTTTATTTACAGTCAGAGGCACTATCAGGATATAATAACTAATTCTGTGTGCAGAATTACTACCTGAGTAGCTTTGGATTTTGGTTGGGTTTTTTGGGTCTTTTTTTTTAATAATTTGCCTAAACAAACTTCTTTTGTATACATATACACGTCAACCTTCTACCCCTTACCTGCAATTGAGTTGTTGCAAGGGGGGGGACAGGACGTCAATGTGTGAGATCTGTATATATACATATATTCTTTTTTTTAAATATATATATATATATATATTCCCTTCCTCAGCCCAAAATATAAGCATGTGCTCTGCAGTGCTACTCAGCAAGGAAGGGCCCTGTGAGACGGAAAAAAAAAAACCCAAACCAGTTCTGTTCTGAAAATATGGTAACATATTCTTTTTGAAGCTTGAAAAGTCAGTCTGGGTTTGTTGCATACATTTGTGTTTTCTCAAGCTCTCAGCACTCTTGCAGTGCTGGCTGCCCTGCTCTGCTGTTCCAGCTTCCCTGCAGCACAGAAAGTTGCTCCACGGGCTTCACAGGGAAACACGCTACTCAGCTTTTTTTCATGGTAAATGCCTGATCTAATAATTTTTGGTTTGGATTTCTGAACCTATGTTATAGAAAGTCCTACTTTCTTTTCCTCAAATACTGATGTACAGTCCTTGCACTAAAATGTATGGTTAAAACTACTGAGAAGAAGCCTGAATGCAAGATACAATGTACAACTACAGGGAATATATTCTAGCTACAAGCAGGCTTTTCAATGTATCAGGAGAAAGCCCTGAGCAGACTGACTGGGAAGGTTCTAACCTAACTCAAACTACAAATGAGACTCATTTGTTAGCAGGAAATGTTAGCAGAGTGCTGGCAGGCCTGCTAATGGCCCCTTCTGGCTTTAAAATGAACAGATACATGTTAAAGTAGGTAAGAGCTGGAGGGGAGGAGAACCCACTAATAGTGATCTATTTATTGGTACACCTTGGCTGGGTGAGTTTCTGGAATGTCGCTGTGCAGCATCAGTATTTCATTTTATTAGAGTTCTTGATTTTTTTTTAAGGAGATTTTGCATTCCTTGAATTTTGCTCAGAAAAGCTGATAAACCCCATATGCTCTATTTATTACTGAGTACAATTCCCTCTGAATAAACTCTGGTGGAAAAAGAAAATTTAATTTTTTTTTCACTCAGTGGATCTATTTCTAGAGCAAACGGCAATACAAATCAGTCACGTCTAGTGATCAACAGTGGCATTGTGATAAATGTCTAATAACCAATGTCATAATCAGATCTGTATTTTATTCACTGTGCTAAAATTCTGAGAGATAAGGGACCTGCTTCAAGGTAAAAATCATTCAAATCAGCATACAAAATGATCTGGTGCAACAGTTAGTATACTACCTCATAATCACTTTATAACAGACCCTAAAACAGAATGTGACTTTAGACTAGTAGGGTTTGTATTCTAGTCATGGATTTGGTAAGACATATAGCAAAAAAATGAGGGAGGGACTATTTTTTCCCCAAAAATAAATAATGAAGAGAGATATAAAAATATGTTGGAGTAGATAGGAAATTATAAATTCTGTCACTGAGACATGAACCTCGTGGGTAAATAACAGAATAATAGGAAAAGTTCAGAAAAGATTCAGCATCACATACCAAAAAATTGGTGAAGTGTAATGCACACAGCTGTGCATTGGTCTTAGGTCAGTGGTCTTAGGTCATTTGAGAGGTCTACATGTCTTTGTTTGTTTGCTACAGTACCTGCATTAGAATGAACATTCATCACATCTAGAAAAGTTTACTCCGGTTTTCTCTTGCCCTGGGATTTCAGTTTAATGCTCATGTTGTTTCTGGACTCTTATAGGTAACAACTTTCTTTTGGTTGCTAAACAAACAGAAGTAATCCTTTACATGTCACCAAGCAAAAAATCGTGTGACTTTGGGAGGCTTTTGGGGTGGATAACCATGGAGTATGGCCTGGAACTCAAGACAGGACTAGGATAGGATAGGGAAGGACTTTGGCTCTGCCAGGCCAGACTTGAGGTAGTGCTGGTGTGAACCATCCGGTTGAACAAAGTAACATTTTTAGAAATAACTAGGTTAGTTCAATTTAGTAATATAAGAAGCTAAAAGAAAAATGTGTGCATCCTTAAATAGAGGGAATGTCGGTTTGCTTCTAGATACATTCTAGATACATATTCTAAATACATAGCAGGCTTATTCTAGATTGAAGCCTGCAATGGAAACACTAGTTATTCTTGGAGGAAAACGATGTGAAAATTGTATGCAAATTTCTCTAAGAGAAAAATGAAACGGCCTAAAACTTTACCGAAACGTTCCTATAAATGTGCTTCAGCCTTTGAATGCTCTTTCTATAAATAACCATTACAAAACATGCTGGTCTATTTAAAAATAAGATTTGTTGTGAAAGACTCCACTATATTGTAGGTCTTAAGTTATAAACCAAAATATCCCCCGATCCTCGGCGTTGAGCTAGCGAGGGTTTTGATTTACCTTTTGGTTTGGCGTGGGGGCTTTATTTAGCTCTGTAGTTGTTGTCTAGGAATGAAGTGTGTCGATGACGAGGGGCTCCACCTCGGCATGGGGAGACGCTTATTGCCTGAATAGGCTTTGCTGGCATGAGCAAGCCTGGCAGGAGTTTCTGGAGTTAAATAAACGGGGGCTAGTGCCCACCTCGGCCTCGAAAGGTACCTCGATAGGAAGGTACGAAATGCCCCGTTGTTGCTTACGGACCCTCTCCCCAGGCAGCTGCAGAGCCGGCAGCTCGGGCTCGGCCCCACGGGCCCGGCTCCCCCCAAGCCGCCCAGCCCGGGGTCCCTGGGCCGGGACAGGGCCGGCGGCNCTAAAAGAAAAATGTGTGCATCCTTAAATAGAGGGAATGTCGGTTTGCTTCTAGATACATTCTAGATACATATTCTAAATACATAGCAGGCTTATTCTAGATTGAAGCCTGCAATGGAAACACTAGTTATTCTTGGAGGAAAACGTTGTGAAAATTGTATGCAAATTTCTCTAAGAGAAAAATGAAACGGCCTAAAACTTTACCGAAACGTTCCTATAAATGTGCTTCAGCCTTTGAATGCTCTTTGAATAAATAACCATTACAAAACATGCTGGTCTATTTAAAAATAAGATTTGTTGTGAAAGACTCCACTATATTGTAGGTCTTAAGTTATAAACCAAAATATCCCCCGATCCTCGGCGTTGAGCTAGCGAGGGTTTTGATTTACCTTTTGGTTTGGCGTGGGGGCTTTATTTAGCTCTGTAGTTGTTGTCTAGGAATGAAGTGTGTCGATGACGAGGGGCTCCACCTCGGCATGGGGAGACGCTTATTGCCTGAATAGGCTTTGCTGGCATGAGCAAGCCTGGCAGGAGTTTCTGGAGTTAAATAAACGGGGGCTAGTGCCCACCTCGGCCTCGAAAGGTACCTCGATAGGAAGGTACGAAATGCCCCGTTGTTGCTTACGGACCCTCTCCCCAGGCAGCTGCAGAGCCGGCAGCTCGGGCTCGGCCCCACGGGCCCGGCTCCCCCCAAGCCGCCCAGCCCGGGGTCCCTGGGCCGGGACAGGGCCGGCGGCCGCGCTGCCCCGGGCCCGCGGGGCTCCCTCCGGCGCTGCCCGGGCCCAGCGGCCATGGCCGGACCGTGCGCGGAGCCGCCGCAGCGAGGGGCGGGCGGGCGGGCAGGGCCGCTACGCCACTTTCGTAGCGCTGGAGGAAATGGCTGCGCATTGGGCAGCGCGGGCTGCGGGGCCGCGTGTGCAGGGCGAGCGCGGCGTAGCCGGGTCTGTGAATAGCGCCGGCGGAGCGGCAGGAGGAGGAGGAGGCGCCGCGGCGGTTTGGTACCGAGCGGAGAGGGAGATGCACACGGCACTCGAGTGAGGTAGCTATAAAACCCCATTTGTTTACATGCCCTCCCCCACAGCCGCCCGGCGCCGCGGAGCGGGTGGCGGCCGGCCNTTTCTTCCTCTGCTCGTGAGGCGACCATGCGGCAGGTAAATCCTCCCCGCCCCCGCGCCCGGAACGGGGGGCCCGAGACGTGGCGGCGGGGCTGCGGCTGCCTTGGCTGCTCGGGCGGAGAGAGAAAGATGGGCGGCGGGGCACGGCGGGGGTCGGGGGCGCGGCGGGTCCCCGTGGCCCGGCTGGTTCGAGCCGCATGGAGCTGCCCGGTGCCCGCTCTCCCACTTCCCTCTGGCAGCCTTCCTGCCGGGAGTGCGGCTTTGGGCGCGCCCCGGCCCTGCCGAGCTCGCTCGCTCTCGGTGCGGCCACGTGGAGGCCGCGGGTGCGGGTGGAAGGTGTCGGCCCTGCCCGCCCGGCGTGGGCGCTGCGGAGTGTGTGGGGCGGGAGCGGCCGCGCGGGTTCCGCCAAGGACCCCCGCAGGACTTGGCGGGATTTGGGGACAGTACCGGGGCGGTGGATGATGGACGAGCCACGCGTTTAAATGTTGCAGGGCTTACGGTTGGGATTTAACGTTAACAGCTGCGGAAAAATCACTCGAGCTGTAACCTGCACGTAACCTTAAACAAGGGAAAGGGCGGAAGGGGCAGGAGGCTTTGTCGCTGTACTATACGGACACAGAAATGATGAGCGAAAAGCATTCATTTCCTGTCCTTAACCATCTTCGCTGCTTACACTGCATCCTTTGGAAATACACATCTAAGGTTGAAGCTGCAGAATAAAATTGCTCTTTAAAATCTCTAGCTATCTTTGTCGTTTTTGGGCCTCTTTGTAGAAGTGTTCATGACTGCTAGCTGTCAAAACTCTCTGAGCAAGAGTTGCCTGAGTAGAAATACTTCTGGTTTTTAGCACTCCTAACGCTGCATGTCTGTAAGTAGCAATCATACTGTGTTTTTTTTTTATTAAGGTAGGATCTTGTACCATAACACCAAGGGAACCTGTGATAACCTCGAGCCTGGTACAGAACTGAGAAATGCACACTGGAAGACCTGGTTAGTTTTCAGACGAGCGGAAGCAGTTGTCATCTAGTTAACAAAAGTAATTTCTGGCATGTTCCAGCGGGTATGTTCTTGTATCCCTTTGGGTAGTAGTAACTGGCACAATGACAGAAAAATAGACAAGTTTCTATATTAGAAAGGTATCATATGAGGTTTTTTAAAATTCAACAAGAATGCATTCTGATTTCCTTTGCTGAGTAAACATGCCTTGCTTCAGATACACAGGGAAATAGGAATTTGGGCTGAGGCACTCCATGCAACTCCAAAGTGAGAGACTGATAGTTATTCTATAGGCTAATAATCTGGCATGGTTATTTAAGCCAATAGCTGGAGAAAGCGCTGTGATCCCCAAGAACATTGACCCGTGTCACTATACTTTGCTAGCTAAATTCTTGTGCTAAATTAATGGTTAAAGTAGAATTAGTGATGCTGTCCTGCAGCATTTTTATTTTAAACTGCTTTTAGCTCATACTTTAGAGAAAAAAAGTATGCAGCCATGCAATCTATTTCTGAAGGAGAATAGGGCCTAGATAGATAGATAGACAGAAAGACTGTGAAGTAGTAGCGTGTGTTGGATGAGACTAATGGTTCCATGTGGGCATTATTTTAGTGTCCTTGGGTGGATGTAGAGGGATTATACACTGTTTCCTATCTGGAATAGGCAATAGGACTGGAGATTCTAGCTACATAAAAAAAAAATCTCCAAAACAATGAGCTTTGTTTCAATTAATATTTGCATAGGGTTTTATGCTTTCCAGGTTGGCTTACATAAAACTTGAGTATTAAGTTTGCAGCATATATCCAGTCAGTCATGAAACGTGCAATTACAGGAGAGTTGTGGTTTAAAGTTATTCAGATGTGCTCACAGGCTTTGTCTTTTCCCATTGCAAGAAAATAATTTAATGAAATTGGGTCATCAGGGTAATTCAGACTTGTTCTAGAAAGTTTACTTGACATGAAAAAGCACATGCTGACCATAATTACTTTGACTTGCACAAGTGAGATAAATACATATGTATGGCAAATTTAATACATCCAACGTGGCATAGGTTTCCTTCCTGGTCTTCACTAAGTCAAGCAACTGTAATTTACTCTTTATATTCATAATACATTTTCTGCAAAGCAATGGCTGATTCAAGTATGAAGAGACTTTTTAAGTAGTGCCCAGATCATGTGGACTTCCAGCTTGTATATAGTCCTAAAGGAAGTGTGTCTGGATTTGTTTGCCTTGGCTGTCCAGTTTCAGTGTGTTTGATCATGATTGTGCCTATTGTAAAGACTTATTCCTGTCTCTGTCACAGTTCTTACAGAAGTGGAAGTTTGTTTTGAATGTATGATGGGCACTTGATAAATCAGTGATAAATCAATTTGAAAACATTTGCATGTTTTCATCAGATGGAATTGCTGATTAAAATTACACAAGCTACTTAAAAGCCAAGTTCCATGAAAGTTTTTCTGTAAGTTACAATTTGGTCCTTTACTGTAGTGAAGCTTGGTGAAAGGACAGTGGCATCTGTACAAACTGTTGGACAGTAGGAGGGACGGACAGACATAACTGCATGTGTCAGCAATGAAAATGATACCAGAAGAAGAACATTTCATTCCATTTTCTTCTCAGTTCAATGATCAACAAGGTCAGAACACTTGATATTTCATAGCATATAATTTAGGATGTTTTCAGAATTGTCAAATGTATCTTGACTTTCTGTAACACATGTAAAAACATCAGTAGATGTTTCAAAGAGGGAAAGTTTAATGGCAGATCTGTTCCTTGGGCACGTATGCTTTAGGTGCAGGTTGAGTTCTGTGAATACTGAGAATTTATGCCTTTCGGGAAGCAATTTCTATTATAATGTGAAGAAAATCTGTATAACTTCCTGGTTTACTGTGGGAGTCCAACTTAATTTAGGTAGCAATTATTTAAAACAATTTTTAAATCTGAAAAGTATTATCTTTGGGGGTGGGCTACTGAAGTTATCTTAAATGAAACTAGTAATTTTATCTTGCTGATAAAAGGCCTGAAGTAACAATGCAGAAACAATTAAGACTACGCTTATGTCATTCTTTAATTACAGCTGAGATATTACTTGAAATACACCTAATAAGGTCTGGTAAGGAAATGTGTACCAATTAGGCAAAGCTAATAAAACAATTTTTTTTCTAAATTTCAAAAACTGATTGAAATACTGGAAAGCATATCCTGCCACAGTTAACCTCCTAAAGGAGAGAAAGGTACGTTCTGCATCAGTCCCCCTATTCATAGTATTTTAGTGCTACTGAATCAGTGCCATTGCTCCAGGCTTTTTGGATGTAATTAAAATCCAGGGAGTAAAGAAGTTAGAAAATAGTTGTTTGAAGTCACTTTTGTTACCTCTTGTGATAGTGCAAAGTCTGTACAGGTTTTAATACTTTGAAAGCTGGAAAGCAGCATAAAAGACATGGAAGATGATGGTTTGCTGATGTCAGTCTCAAAAAGCTGCTGAGAAGAAGAGGATGCTGGAATTACATGTAGGGTGTTGTACCCGTGCTGGGGACGTGATTCATTAGACTGGAAGTGTTCTCCTATCACGTTTTGCTGCTTCATCTCCTCTTTCCATTTCCTAGCTGCTTTTTCCAGTGCTGCAGAGGAGGAATGACTCAGCTGTTGTCCTTTCTCTCCCAGTGACCCAGGAGCTTCATTCTCATCTGGCTGTCACCTTCTCTGTAGCCTCATGAAGTTTGTGGGAGAAACCTGCCCCTCTTTTTGTTCTGTGTTGACAGTCACAAGTCAGCATTAAACAAAGTAGCATGTCTATACAAAATGTGGAATAATAACAGAGGACTTGAAACGCTAGAGAGAGAGTTTCAGGAATGTTAAGAGGTGCAGAAAATTGTATAAGCATTCAATTTGGTGCTTAAGTGATAAGCACAGTTCTGAGTAAGTGTGAGTAAGTTTGAATAGTATCTAAAGTGATAAAAGTTCTGATGTCACTGAGGTAGCCAAATCAATCTAGATTTGGGAGAAAGTCTTTGTAATACTGGAAGTTGATGTATAACTGATCATGTCTGAAAGTCATCAATCTACGTCATGGTTGGTTAGATAAGATAAAATGCATATGTGACAAAATGCTTTTCAGGTTAAGAATGTATGAAATTTTATGCAGAATTTGCATTAAATTGTAATACAATAAACAGAGACTTTGTGCAGTGTTTCTGCATGTAGGTTATAAATGCTTTAGAAATAGTTACCCATTGCAGTTCCTAGTAAAGACCACTATAATCCAACATGAATTCCAGGCAGGTGTTGTCATGCAATTTATATATAAAGGTGCAGATCTCTAGATTACCTGACTTGTACTACATTCATAAATAGCTCTTTAGGATGTTGATTATTAATGGACAAAAATAATACCTTGAATTCTCAAAGATAACTGTAAATGATAAATTATTTACAGCTGGTGATTTAATATCTATAAATCATTACTCTTTAACCAAGCTAATTGCTGATAATAGCATGCAGCTATACTGAGATTGGAGCATCAAAGAAAAACAGGAAAAATGTATGTAATTGTCAAGGTAGTCTCTTTCAGTAGACATTGTTCAACATTATTCTTTTAGTGGATTTTTTTTTTTGTAATATCTTTGTTAATATTGATTTACATAGGATTGAGTAGCACTGAATTCCATCTAGGATTGTTCATGATAGCCATATGTCGTTTGTAGAGCTGGCAGTTGAGTTCCCTTCCTCTTGCAAAATAACTAGCAATGCCACACGTGAGTGTTTCTGCAAGGGGGAGCAGTGAGCCAGGGCTGCTTCTCAGTCCTGCTTCATCTTGTACAGAGCAGTCCAGAAAAGCTACTTCAGTGTCAAGTGGAAGATTGCACTCTGTTTCACATCATGGTTACATTACTTCTCAGGGCTCTGTAATTTCTGTAACCATTCCTGTCAAGGAAGGCCTCTGTCCACCAGGGCTCCACTACCCTGATAAACACCCTCATTCCATGAAATGCAGATGGTACTGTATAGGCCACATATATTGTCTGGTGCTGTTTGCAGAATATAGAAGCATTTTGTTGTGCTGACCTGAATATCCATCTCTAGAAGACAGTATCTCAGGCTAAAAGTACAATTTCAGATTGTACTAGCATACATGAAAACTTGAAAAATGCTACTTGGCTGCAGTCCAAATAACATGGTCACCTTGCAATACTAAGTTTTTATGCTAAATATAAAATATTCCTCTTCATTTGATGTCTGCCACAATACATAAACAGGATAGATTTCCATCCTTGCTGTTCTGAACTGTGCTTTGAGGCAATTGTCCAGCAGAGGCATTACATTGTATTATCGGGGTCCACTTGCTCCCAGACCATACATTCAGTAAATAAATACACAGTAGCTGCAGCAGGATCTATATACAAGATTTTGCTTTTCACTGTAATATGGCCATAACTGGTTAGTTTTTTTCACTGAGTTACTGTCTTTGTACTCCAGGTAAGAGATTGAGTTTTGTAAAGTGTGTAGTCTTAATTTATGCATCTGTGTCTTGCTGAGTGTGATACAGAGTCCCAGAAGTTCATTTTGGTAGCTTCAGGCAAAAATTCTTATGCTGGCTTTTGCCAGCTATGTATGTTCAGTAGTAGGGAGAGGAATGTGAGGGGTTGATGCTGCCTGCTAAAAGAACAGATGAAGATGAGATGCTTTAAGAACAATGCAGCAAGTATAGCAAATAGTTACTGTTTCCCTTTTATCAAGCCTTGTGATTCAAATTAATTGCAGTAAACAGTTACGCTGAGTGCTGTAAAATACTTTCCCAGTCTTTGAAGATACTTTGCCTTGTATTGTACTGTTGTTGAGTTCTTAAAAAAGGGATAAAGTTGAAAAAGGCAAATTGCCACTTACTTGTGGAAAATCCTGAGATTTATTCTATAAACTAATTTACTAGAATTTTCTCCATTACTGCAGCTTAATTGTTAACAGTAAATCAGCAAAGACAAAGGATTAATTATATTTATAAACAAAATATTCTCAAGGTGAAACACCTAGAGGAGTACATTGTTCTACACATAAAAGGAATGTATATCAAGAATGGGAAAACCCCACATTTTTTGCGGAGTTTTGCACGTATCCTATAAAAGGTGTCATACAGGAATTCCTTGTATTCAATCAAGCAGTGATTGAATAATAGTGAAATACCAAAATGATGCCTCACGTGCTCTGCAGTTTGTTATTCTGGACATGCAGTTATGGTTTGCATCAGTTTTACTTCCCCTGACAATAAGCAATGCCAGACCTTTAACATTTCTGCCTCACATATTACCAGTAATATGGTGCTTCCTTGCCCCTCTTCTGTCTCTAATTTTCCACTAGGAGTAATATTGGGTATTAAATACTCCATTTTAATTATTTCACCTTTGTGTCCCTTCCAAGTTAATACCTTTTTAAGAAAGCTTTATAGTTTGTGGTGAGGGATTTTGGAAGTCATTTGTATCAGTTTGAATGATTGCCTCCATCACCACACAAACCTGTAATGAGTAGCCAGGTACATCTTTCAGAATAATCTTGGTTAAAGTAAATGATGGCTAGGAAATGGCATGAATTCTGTTGAGGTCTCACCTGGAATGTGGTGAAAATGACACAAATTGGTTCAACTGGGCATTTTCTTGGTGGATTTGCCTGTTGAAATATGTACAACTGTTTTATGTTCTGTGTCAGACTGGTTAAGTGCTACTTCTGAATCTGCCAGGACGTCTTCACAAACTCCTTTGTCTCCCACAATTACTGAACAAAGACACATTTGGGAACTCACTAGTTCAGGATGTCACTGGTTCCAGTAGCTGCCTGCTAAGAGTAGCAGTTCTCCTGGTTTGTTCTCTTGACTAAGTTTGCTAAGAAGAATTTGAGTGGCATGTTGGCAGAGCGCCTTATAAAAGTGTGTGATGTTGGTTCATTAACTAAATCTCTTATTTAAAAATACAGATTTGATTCAATGGTATATAATTTGAAACCTCTTTGTTCTAGTAATGGCCTTCACCATTGAGCACTAATTTGGCATAGCACATGTAAGAGAAGTATGCTTTAGTCTTATATTTAAGTGGACTTCCATAGTTGGCAACTTTTCTAAATTTATTTTTCTGGGTTTTTTTCAAGTGAGAGAAGTCATTGGCTTAGCAGTAGGCATACGTAATTTCTTTTTGGATTGTAGCAGTGATGGACAGAGGTTTATTATATTGATGTAAGTATTAAACACTCATCAAAGAAATGCCTTTAATGGCTTCTAACATACCACAAGTACTACAATATAGTGCAGGGATGAAATAGTTATAGTGGTGTAAGTTATAAGAACAATAAAAGTACTGCAAATGGTTTTAACACTTTATTAGAAATATTGTTATATTCTGTTTTGAGGGGAAGTTGGAGACCTTATTCTCAAATGGCTTTCAATAGGAAATATGTTTCAGTGTTATTTGAGTGCATTGTGAGGTGGCCAGTTGTTTTATTTGTGCTCTATCCAAGTAGTCTGTTAGACTGCACATCAACCCCGTCAGTAACTGGTGCTCCCACCTAAAGCTGGGTGGCTCTGTTTTTTGTGTGGACTGTGGTGTTTGTGCAGCTGCACAGTGAGCCAGATAGGAAAAGTAATCTGTCAAATTTTTTTCTTTTTCTAGACTGTTTTTCAGCAGAATCTAGTTGTACAGCTGCACAGTGAACAGATCAGCAAACAAATGTGCTGGTATCCAAAAATGGTTTTGTGATAATGGGAACGAGAGAGTGAAGCAGTGGGGGAGGGCAGCACTGCTGCTTAAGCCATCTTAAAATACTTGTTGAAGTTCAGCCTTGGTTCCAATCAAAACAATTTGCTTACTTTCAGAAGAAAAATAAAATATTAAAATGCAGCTGTAACTGGTTCATCTTTTCAGGTATTTCAATCCTACAAGCACTGGTTGGTATCTTAATAGGATCTAATTGAACAGTATATTCAATATAGAATATTGGCACAAAAGCAAATTATCTCTGTTACAAAATTCATGTGCATCAATGGGTGTTTCAGGGGCTACATCCAATTTATATATGAAAGACTGCAAATTAATTCTTGGTGAGCAGAACTTACAAGTATTTTGAAGTTTTTCTATTCTTTTGAGCTCTGAGAAGGCTCCTGTATTCAGCAGTTTCTTACAAAGAACTGACCCTTTGTAGAAGGCTGTCCAGTTTTTTTTATGTTCAGAATAAATGCTCCTTTCTGGATAACTGAGCTGGTAGATTGCTACTGTATTAGTTCAAGATCATTTTATTATGCTTGGGACTTGGCTTTTCAAATACTTCACAGTTCAGATTTTTAAGTATTCATGGTGTGTTCAGTTATGCATAAATGCCTTCTGTACTCTTTAAGTCTTATCTGGTATTAACTTAGCAAATAGGGCTTGGATCAATTAGTTAATGGTCTGTTCTTACAAAGTGCCCCTCCTACTGGGCTATAGGTTTTCGAATGAATGAGTTCTACTGAAATCCACAAACCTGTTTCCCTGAAATTGAAGAAGGAAGAAAATACAGGAGATGGGTGAGAACTAAAGTTAGAAATGGTTAATTTTAACTTTATTGATCTGTAGCATGTTTTCCCGTTTCCATTAGCAGAGGCTAATGTCAGCTTAAGACTGATAAAAACAGATTATTATTTAGTTAAAAATGGATTTATGGCTTTCTTAAAATGTCTTTCAGTAACAACAATATATTAATTTCATGTTAATTTTTAAAAATATAATTTACCTTTAAAATGTGTGCTAGATGAATAGGAATTTGTATTCTAGTACTTGTTGAAAACATGAAATTTAAAAAATGTAGATTAGGTTCATTTGGTTTTTCAGATTCTGAAAATTTGGAATTTTTTTTGAACCAAATATTTGTATGAAGTATTGCACAGTTCATGATGGGGGGGGAAGCTGCATACATCTTCCTGCATGTACATTGGAGCAAATACCTGCAATATAGAGAAGTTAAACTTCTTGGACTTGTAAGAAAAACTGTCTTTGTGTAGTCAATAAATATTTCAAGAAATATTTCTCTTTTTAAGAAATCGCCATTTCTCATAGAGCTGTTACTCTGAGAAGTTCTTAATAGAAATGAATTCCACAAGTGCTGAACTTGCACTGTCTCACAGTGAGAATGCCTTTGTTTGGTAAGAATATTGCTTTGTCCTTATTTTTAGCACCTCCTGTCTCTCTTGCCTTAGCTGGATCTTGTGCTTGGTGTGGAACTCGTAGCTGCCCATGAAATCTTGCTAAAGCACTTTACTCTCTGTGGCATTCAGGCTGAGTAAGTTGGAGGAGTCAAAGATGTTTTTTGTAGATGAGCAGAACATTCTTCAGAGAAAACAAGGATAAGAATGCTGAACAACAAAGAAGCGAAACTGAAATACTTGGGAAGGAGCGTGGGAAGGGAAGAAATCAGTGCATTTATATTACAAATATTTCAGGTTATTAAAACTGTTGGGAGTAGACAAGAAAAAGGGTTAGGGGGAAGAAAGTTGGGCACTTAAAACATTCTAGTCAGCATTGTACACTGAAAAAATGCTGTACTACGTGGGCTGCAAATGCTGGAATAACAGATGTGGCTTTCATTTCAGTTTGAATTTTGTATGACCACATTATTTGAATCCAAGTTTGTTGTTTTAAGTAAAGCCTAACTCTTGAACTAGTTTTCTAGTCTCAGTGAAACAGTTGGTGATAAATTAACAAAGATGTCCCCACAAATCAGGTTCATATTCCAGGCTTTAAGGCATAAAGTGCTATATAAGAAGAACAGTTGAAATAGTAAGCACTGTGGATAAGTTTCAGAAATCCAAGGGAAATTGAGTGAAAAAAAAAGATTTTAAAAAGAAACAAAACCAAACCCAACTCTGATCACAGATGCCTTTGCTTAAGTAGCTGAAACACCCTAGGCAGACAGTGGTTGGCACAGAGATGTGCTGAGTTTTCCATGCCGAGAAGGCAGTTGTGCTTATGCACTGCCCAGGTGCTTTCACCTGAAGCCTCTGTGTGTGTGGATGTTCAATGAGTTCTCCATTTGCTGGGAATGATGTCTTGGTGCTGCTGTGTGGGATGGGGATGGGGTGCCCTTGTACATCTTGTGCCTTTCTGAAATGCCCTCTGGTGGGACACATTTCATCTTTGCCCCTGCAAATGCACACGTTCTAATTTTGGAGCTTGGCTTGGGCTTGGGGTGGGCTTGTCCCACTGCCTGAGGTGTCAGGAAGGACTGTGCTTGTTCTTGTTGCAGCTCAGGGAGGTGTAGCAGGTGCTGTCATTTCAGCCGTGCCCTTTACGGGTGCTGTAGTTTCCTACCGACCCCCAGGCTGGAGCTGTTTTCCCTCCTGTCTGCCTGGGATCGCGTTCCTGCCCCTCAGGAGCTGTGGAGAGGAGGCAGCAAGGAATCAAAGGAGTGAACAAAATTGGCAAAGGCTGACAGCAGTAATGGGCAGAATCTTTTTCCAACTTTGGTGTAGCCTTGGCCTCAGGCTGCTCTTGCATATTCTCTTGAGGGGATTTGAGAGTCTTCATGTTCCTATAATGAGATCAGCTATATACAATTTTGTGCCACTGAAGTGTATAGAACTTGGATTTCAGCTTTCCAGTATTATACACATATGAGTCCTGCCTGATAGGTTGAACATGACAGCTGTTTACAGTTGCCTATAGAATAATGAAACTTGTTTAAAAAGAAAGAAAGAATTAATTCTTACTGGTTGTTCTTTCAGAAACTTGTTATTATGGGTACATTTGTCTTTTAAGTATCTGTTCCATAACAAGATTTGCAATAGAAGATACAGAATATTATACAATAGAAGATCAAAAATAGTGTGCTAAGGTTATATGTATATGATATGATAAGTATATGATTTTGAAAAATTGGTCTGATACTGCTCAGCTCTTGTTTTTCAGCAGTGAAGCACAGTTATAGGTTACAAACGATTTTAACCAGTAGGCCATGGAGAAAAGGTACCATTCAAAGCTAAATACCACAATTAGAGATGCATGACTAAAGTTTCCAAGTAATGTATTAGTAGTATTGTATGAGCCAGTCACATGGAAAAGATCATGAGATTGTGAAAAGGATTATGAGCATGCTTTAGTCATGAATTTCCTGGTAGAGATATTTTAGTCTGGATCATGCTTGTTTAAATGAGAATAATTTAACTTTGCTTGTCCTGATTGTATTACCATTATGTGGCAAAGGGGGAGAAAAGGTGTCTTACCTACAAAAGTAGTATTACTTAACATATATATTAATATATGAAAATAGTATTTCAGTAAATTTTGGGGATGAACTTACCATGCTGAACTACTTGGAAAAGTTAATCACAGCCCTGAAATCAGTAACTGGAATGTAGGGGATTGAATTGGATACAAACCACAGTCATTCCAGACTGATGATTGAATAGTTATTTATAAAAATAAACCACTAATGTACAGTGAATAGCCATTGACCTGTCTGATGTCCATGGAATCAATTTTAATGCAGATGCCTCCATTTGACAGGTATTTTTCTGGGCTTATATTTGTAAATGGGACAGCATTGCAAAAGAGAGTTGTAAGTTTTTGAAGCTCCAGTGAAAAGTGAATTTTCATATTTTGGAGTTGTAAAGGTTAACAGGAGAAAGGTTTTTTTCCCCAGTCTTCTGTGATGACACATTTGTTTGCCATATAAAGTCCTTAGAAGGTAGCTCCTTCCTTTTCTCTGCCAACCTGTTACAAATATAGGAGCTTCCAATAGATTTTGTGTGTGTGTGTGTGCAGTAATGTTGTTACAAGTGTTTCAGCACAAAAGAGCAAGCTGGTATTTTGAGAAAGTAAGATGGACTTCAAATGTTTCTGGTCTGCTGCAGAGCACTTTCCTTCTGGTTTCACAAAGCACATTTTAGTGAGCAGCTGTGGGGGACTTAGGAAGGACAACCAAATTTCTCCTATCTCTTGTGAGAATCAGTGGCACTTCAGGATACACTGATCAGGTCACTCGTGTCTGGGAATGTCAGGCCAGCGGCAGCTCGAGTCAAGGTGCACTAAAACCACTGGCAGTGTTAAAAGCTTAAAGCACGGCTGGCCTGTCCCCTTACATCCTTGCATTTGCTGCAGTGTAAAATGGTGAATTGTTTTCAATTCTGAACACAAGATAAGCTTTTGCAGTGTCTCCTTCATAACCTGTTGTTGAATTGTAAGTTTTTTACATGTCATGCTAAATTAAAAACCCCATTGTCTGAATGATGTAATTTCTAAAAATCAGCACTAACTGCTTTCAGCTCGACAGTTGTCAGCATTAATAGTATTTTTTGAGTTGTAGAAGCAGGTGTTTTCCATATAACCCTGCTTTTAAATGCATGTCCACATAGATCTTTAAAGTCAGTAAACCAATGGAAGTAAAAAGTACTGAAAAGGTGAACACTTAAGGAATACACTGAAGTTGGTTAATGACAGCTTATTTTTACATTGGTAATGGGCGATTTCAAAATAGGGAATTGTGCAGTGTGTGTTTAGTGGAGGCACTTTAGCAGCACAAAAGAGAACAAATGGTGCGTGGGTTTTCAGCTGTATTACCTGCCTGTCACTCCTGTGAACAGGAAAATACAGCATTGTCATTTTAAAATAATTTTTATTCTTCTATAGCTTGTGTTTTATCAAGATTTTCAATATTATAGGTTATCATAAGTATAGATGCCTCTGAAAATTTGCACAAAAATATTCTGTATGACTGACTGTAAGTGTTGTTAATCTTTTTCTTATCATTGCCTCCTGTAAGTATTGTTTATAAAACTGTATCTCTAAACCACATCTCTAAAATACACAGTCTGTCTTACTGTTGGATAAGAAAAGTACATTAATACGATTTCTGCAGTAAAAATACTGCAATTGCTATTCTTCTATTGCCAATATCTAAAAGATTTTGTGAGTGATTCAGTTGGCATGAGTACCAAACTGATACACCATATAAATTGGCATTGAGATTGCTTTTATAGCTAAGTGCTTCCCTTTGTGTTTCTTGTAGGAAACGGAGATGAAGGTACACATGCACACAAAATTTTGCATCATTTGTTTGCTGACATTTATTTTTCATCAGTGCAATCATTGCCACGGAGATGGACATAACAACGGTCCCAAAAAGGATCGTGTACACGACCATAATGACTATCAGATCTCAAATGAATCATACTTCCAGAATGGAGGAACAGAATCTATGCCCAGTAAATTTTCAACGTTGGAAGCAGAAAGTGAACAAAAATACTACATTGAAAAGATTTTTGATCGCTACGGTGAAAATGGAAGATTATCTTTTTTTGGCCTGGAAAAATTGTTAATAAGCCTTGGTTTGGGAGAGGTAAAAGTAGTGATGATAAATCATGATGATATTGGCCACGATCATGTTTCTCACTTGTATGCTTTAGAAGTACAGGAAGGAAAGCATTTTCATCCTCATAACCATGCTCACAGCCACTCAGATTCAGAAAACCAGACCATGGTTGGTGTGTCTGCAAAGAGAAATCATAAATGTGACACTGAGAGAGACACGGCGGTGCCCTCAGTGAAGGAGGATGGCAAACACGTTCATAACCAAAGCCGCCGTCACCACCACCACCACTCGCGCCCGCACCGGCACGAGCACAACGGCACACGCCACTCTCGCAATGATTCCATCAGTCACGGTGACCACGCAGAGCAGAGCCACGAGCCTTCCACAGAGACAAACACCACTCAGGATCAGCCAGAACGGAAACAACGGAAACAGAAGAAGAAGCAGAAGAAGATCAGCGAGACCCCGGGAGACACTACGTGGGATTATGCCCCGGAGCACGATCCCAGTGATCAGTACGAGCACAATCGTGTTCACAAGCATGACCATGCCCATGATGCCTCTCACTTGCACGTGCACCACCACGAGCACAGCAGTGACCGCTCTGCCAGCCACGGGCACCAGGAGGGCAGCTTGGGCAGTGCCGCCGGGCACCGCCACACCAGCAAGCGAGAGGCCTCACACAAGCAGATCAGCGTGAGGAAACACGCTCTTCCTGCAGCAAGTGGTCACAAGGATCATAGTGAAGACGAGCACAAACATGAAGAGGTGAGTATGAAATGGAGAGCTGGTAAGTTGACTTTCAGTGCCATCACATAATAATTGAAGGTGCATACCCACAAATAACAGGCACGTTTGGGACCATGTAGTGTATTACAGGTAAGCAGAGTGACGGTACTAGAGGTCACTGCCACAGTTCTGAGCTGACTTTGAGTTGTCATTTCTGTGTGCCCATCACCCATCTTTTCTCAGAGACCTATTGTCATGCCTATTTATCTGTATGAAGTTGATGCGTAAAGCTTTCTGAGATACCCTGCTTAGAGGTGAGGTTTTTCCCTTTGCAATACTCTAGAATACTGTCACCTCAGACACATTCTTTGGACTTCTTTCTGAATCTGAAATCATTAACAGTTTTGAAAACTGCACAGTCACTTCCCTAAAATACCTGCATCTTTTCAGCACTTCTGATGTCTTTGTCCTAAGACATTAGGAAGCAATTGCAGGTGCAGCTTCAGTAGCACTGTGCTCAGTGGAAGCTCTTCTGTTTTGTCCTTCAGCATCCATTATTTCTGCCAGCACCATAATCCCTTCCCCTTACAATTAACTACAGAATGCAGCACCTTGTAATGTCATAATTTTAAACGGGAAGGATGGAGGGAGTGCCAAGTTCAAGGTTTCAAACTGTATTAAATAGCGAAACTCAAAACACAAAAGGTTGGTAGGTAAACAGAAGTGTTGAAAAACCTATTTTGGATTTACATTTTTCCACTCTTCACCTGTTGCTCTTTCTTCGTTCCTTGTACTGTGTAAAGCATATGGAAACTGCTTTTCATTGACATTTATCAAAAGTTATGTAGGTGTTGGGAGACTTGACTTTGCAGTGAAGATAGTTTTACTGTTTCTTTCTCTGATAAACCACTTAGATCAGTTTAAGACATGTTTTAGCACTGATGGAACATTTGGACCAAAGTTTTGTTTTGTGTTCTGAAATAATATCCTGCATTTTCCGTGAAAATAGATGCCTTTATATTGAATTTGTTTGTATAATTTGTTTGCAGTGCTTAAATGCTACACAGCTGCTACAGTACTATGGTCTGGAAGCCAGCTCTCTAATATCTCCTGAGCTCTTCGTGTACATGTGTCCTGCTTTGCTCTACCAGATTGAGAGAAGGCTTTGTATTGTACATTATGATGAGCTGGAAGATTTTGCAAGAAATAAAAATGCATCAGTTGAGAATAAAGATAAAACAGGTGCATCAGGTAGGTGTCTTTTTTTCTTAGTGGGACTGAGGTGGTCCATATGTTTATCTCAAGGTTGGAAAATTGCAGTGTTACTTTGGCAGTAAATTTCTTAATAAATTTGTCCTGGACCTATTATTTCAGGAATATAGAACAACACTTTCATCACAGTTCATTCACTGGAAAATAAGATTTTAGGTCTTACTATTTTTATATTTTAGCAGTGATACAGGTCTGTGGAATTGACATGCAGAATTTTTGGTGATCTTAAAAAATAGGCATAAGCAAGTACAAGAGCATTTAAATTGCCATTTCTGACACTTTTCTGACTATTTTTCTCAAAGCACATGAGAAGTGTTCCATTAAAATCCTCTGTTGCCAGTTTTAATTCTTTTTGTGTGTACCTTGAGTAAAACTGTGTAGACTTCTTATCTCATCACCGTAGCTCTAAGTTGAAATATTTTCACTACTGTTAAAGCAGTTACTTTAAGGGTAGAATTCATTGTTGTGATCTCATAACTGAATGTCCTTTTCAAATACACGTTTGCCACTCCTATCTTTCATAAATTATAATAGAACTGTTGATGTTTAGTTGCATTAAAATATTAAAAATCTAAAAAATCTTGGATATAATGGATGCATTTTGAAAATAAAATATTGGTCATGTGAATATTGATTAGTACATAGGTGCATATTAGCATCTTTAGAAATAAAGCTTGAAATAACTGCATTCTCATAGATGTTAATAACTGTTGAGAAGAATGCATTGCTGGTAATATTTCTTAACAATTGCAGAGTAATTAAAATAATTAACTTCTTACAGATAAATCTTCTTCAGTGACACATCTGCAGTCTTGCTAGCTGTTCAGAGATTGCTGTAAAGCAGATACAGTGGGTGTTTTGTACAACAGCAAATTGCTTTGTGGTGTGGTCTCAGTGTAGTAAGAGCTGACCCCTGCCTTATTACCAAGAGCATTTGCTAGAGCAGCTCGAAGCACTTTCTGCCAATTAAAATGTTAAAACCCTATACAAAACCGTCATGTTGCACGTGCTTTGAACCAGTTTGATTAGGAAGCTTCTACAGATGAGTGCTTCTTTTTAAAAGATTGCATTTTATTTCCCTGTAATGAGAAAGGGAGTTCTTTAATATCTCAGCTTGAACGTTAAAGCTTGAACCTTTAACGTTTTAAGAGACTTAATTTGCAAAATTAGTGAAGCTTATTGTGAACGTTTAACATGTTTTATGGCACCTGATACCTTGAGTATAAGTATCACCTTTGCCAGTTAGTTGTAAAAATTTGGGTTCTAACTCCTTGATTTGGCTCTCAAACAGACCTGCAGAACAGGTCAGCTTGATTAGATAATAATACATCATTCTTCATAACAATTTCCTGTATTCTCTTGTATTAATTACAGCAAAATTTCAGTTGATTTAATATTAATTGTTCCTTTTTATGTAAGGAAGTGAATCAAAAAATATCAGATCCTAATGGGAATACAAGGATTGTGGGAGGTGTAGGCGAAATGCCAGTCATAGAGTAACTTAACCTATAGGTTGTAGGACTGTACTGAAATGAAATCATGGGCCCACCTGAGCTAATAGAAGCATTTTTAGATAGAAGTACTCACCAAAGTTAGGAGGGTGCAGTCACTTTTAACCATGAGCTTTCTGTGGTTTACTTTCGTTTTAGTTAAAGCTTTCAAATAATCTTAACAGGCCAGTGTTGCTTCTGTTCATTCATACCAACCTGTGAGGTTTCCATTACCTCTGCTACTGTGTTTTTCTAAAGCAAAATAATTTAATTAACTGATGGCCAAAAACTTACAAAGCCATGTTGGGTTTTCTTCCTGTAATTTACAGATAGTTCTGTGACATCTTCTAATGGAGGATTTTCAAGGGCTTATCCACAGAACTGAGCTTTCACAGTGTACCTGCTGGAAGAGGGGCCATTGTCACCACTGAGGCCCCTAAACAACTGAAAAGGAAGGGCACACCCTGCTATGAAAGAAGCCAATAGAAGTCACACAAGTAAACAGGGAGAGTTTTGTTTAAAGATGGAGATCACTTAGAGCTGTTGATTAGAAGTGTCTCAGATCAGATACAAGTTGTAATTCTGCCTGTGCAGATGCCAGTGCTCCCTAGAGCTTGATCTGAGAGGGCACAGATTCCATATTGTAATCTCATGTGCCTTATCTTAATCATGATGCTGTGTTTAGGTTCTGTATCATCCATAGGAGTATTCCAATGCCTCAGAGGTGTATCTGCCAAACCTACTGTGATAGATGAAACTTAAGCCTTTCCATTTTTCTCCATGTAAGGCTGTTGATCGTCTAACCTGGCACTTAACACGGGAGTGTGTCCAGCCTGGGGGCAGTGTCCTGCCCAGTGGCTGTGTCATTTTTATCTGTGCTCTTGTGCATGCATGCTTGATTGAGCACTGAGGGACAGCTCCATGTATGCTGTGTTGTCAGCAGAGCGTGTCAGTCCAGGGTACGTGGCTAAAGTGCTCTGGGGATCAGTCAAGGCTGTGGCAGTATTTTAGTCATTGGTGTCCTGCCTCAACTTTAGACCTACTTCTGTATTCCCGTTTTCCAACCTCAGTTTTTCATTTCCTCATCTGACTGCAGACTTTGCCTTATCACAATTCTCTTCTTCTCTGGTCTCAGTACTCATGTCTGTCAGTGCGCACCTTGTACTGTCTAAAGCTTTTTCCAGTCATTTTCTCCTAGTGGATGTGCTCTTGCACCCCTTGCATTTCAGTTGGATTGTTTCCTTTCATGCAGTATTGTGGAATGACAGCCACAGACTTAGTAAGAATGAATATCCCAAAATAAATTTAAAGCAGCAGATGTTGTAAGCTTTGGTGTTGAACCAGACCAAGCCTTCAGCAGCCACACGTCTGTTGCCAAAGTCATATAAATCTGCTCCATAGTGGGTTTAGTACAGACAGAATTCTTGGGGTGTTTCACCCTGATTTTGACACTGAGCAGCTTCAACATACTTGTTTCTCTTCCCCTCACCCATACCCTGCCCCATTTTCCAAGATGTTTTCCCCTACCTGTGGACCCTCACAGATGCACAGAAAGTCAGATTGTGCTCTGAAATGTGGACATGCTAGTGATTCTGAGTCAGAAGTTGTAACTTACATTAAAGTTGGCAAATTTTGGTAGACATTTTTGATTAAAAGTGGAGCTAGGAAAAACCCTGTGGAAGAAAATCAAAGCTAAAACTTAAAGAAAATATTTTATTAGAGTGAGATGCTGACTGAAAGAGCCATGTCTCTTTGTTTATAGGATCTGTTTCTTCTGTAATTCCTTCTTTTCAATGTCATGTGGAAATTTTCACAGGAATATGTTGGGTGTACTACATCGCATATCACGTCTTCTAATGGCAACAGTAGAGATTCTCAGAAAAAATAAATGCTGCTATTTGATGGTAGCAAGTTGCTTTCAGCTTTTCAAGCTCTTATTGTAGCATTTGATTTTAGAGTTCCTCTGCCAAAGGTTGAGTCTTCTCATGAATAAGTGTATGTTTCAAAGCACCAGGTGAAATAAATAATGCCAAACTAAACATGTGACCCCAAACAGGGGGAAATACAGAATACAGGAAAATTTTCCATCAGAACCATACTAAAAACAACTGTTACATACACATCAGTGCTTGTAGAGCCCTAGTAAGTTAAGTAGCAGAGATGGTTTTGTTCCAGTATGAAACTGTTTGCTTTTTGTTTCATGAAGGACTACAAAGCTAAGCCTGGAACTGACAATCAGGAAGAATTGCTGGGCTCTTTTTAGCTAATTGTCTTCTGATGTCTCACTTTCTTATACTGTGCTGTGAATAAGCCTGTGTATTCTTGATTTTGCTGTGGACTTCAGTACCGCCTTTATATTTTTCAACACCTTTTGAACAGTCACACAACTTAGGTTAAAGGAAAGTCACCTTCTTAAGAAATAGTTGAAAGTCATTAATCAGCCTTAGAAGATTTCCAGGTGTTGTTCTGATAACCTTTCTGTGTTCATTTTTTCCCACAGCCTGGTTTTGTGGTATCATCTCTATCACCGTCATTAGCCTGCTTTCCTTGCTAGGTGTGATCTTGGTTCCCATCATTAACCAATGGTGCTTCAAATTTCTTCTAACTTTCTTGGTAGCTCTGGCTGTAGGAACAATGAGTGGAGATGCACTGCTCCATCTCTTGCCACATGTAAGTATGGTCTCCTTACCTTTTATTCTTAATTGTAAATGAGTCTAGAATTTTCGAGGAATTGTTTGATAGTGTCATTAAAGAAATGTTCAGTGATGCACCTGTAGATTGACTTCACTGTGAGGGACACCAGCACGGCTGGAGACTTTCTGCTGACAGAAAGGAAGGAAATGTATTTCTCTAAAAAAAAGGTGGGGAAGCGTAGTTGTGTACTCATTGGTGAACTGATGTCACGCTATTGTTAAACACTCACGAGCCCAACAAGAGTATTTTAAAATTAGCAGTATTGGTGTCTCGTTTTCTGATAGTTGTGTATCAGTACCACCTAAAAGTATTTCCTGGGGATTAACCTGCCTGGTTACTAGATTTGAGGGAGTAGTAACCTGTAATGTACTGAATCAAGCAATTGGCCAGGGAAGGTAAGCAGCTTTTAATTCATGATGGTGTACTGTAATTCTTAAAAGGGGAAATGTTTTCTAAAATTTTGTTACCTCAGTTTTTTAGCACAAAGACTAATGTTTACATGTTTTCTTCGTATAATTCTAATACACATTTTTTTTAAGTTCATATTTCAGATCAGAATTTAGGCTGTAATTGACTGTAACAGTTAAAGAAGTCATAGGGCTTGGTTGCTAATGGGAGTGTAAGAATGGTAATTCCTCGTGCTATTTCTGAGTGTTAGTCTCACCTTCAGCATCGTGAGAGAAAAGCTGAAGCTACATTATCTACCCCCTCAAAAAAAAACACCCAGAGGAATTTTTTTGACTGATGAGGGTAATGAATAGTCTGTTGAAAAACTTACTTGGCAAAATGTGTTAGTGTGAGGCAAACCCAAGAAACGGTAGGGGTTGATGTTATTTTTTCTGGCCCAGTGCCATTTCAGTGTCCTGGTTGCACCAGTGATGTCACTGTTGTCTCTCCTGCCAGTCCCACGGAGGCCACAACCACAGCCACCACCATGGCCAAGGCCACGTGCACGAGCACAGGCACTCGCACCGGCACGGCCACCCCCATGCGGCGCACGCTGAGGGCTTCCTGGAGGAAAATGATCCTGTGCTCAAAGGGCTCTTGGCACTTGGAGGCATTTATGTTCTCTTCATCATTGAGCATTGTATAAGAATGTACAAACATTACAATAAACAAAAGGTAGGTACTGAAATTGCTGTTTAAAAATGCGTTACCTGAAGCTGCCTTGTGAGTGCTGAGGAATGGTGTTTACTCTGTGAACAAGTGCTGCTGCTGCTCTGTATTCTCTCAGATGTTATGTGAGGGATCCCTTTCCTAAAGAAATTGCTTTTCTCAACAAGGTAACTTGGGAAAACAGTGTAGAAATGTGATGGAGGAAGCTGCAGCTTTCTGGCTGCTACATTTGGAGGCAGATCTAAGTAAAAGGGTTTGCAGCTCTTCCTATAAAGCTCCCTGGGATTTTTGCAAAAACAGGAGAAAGCATTATGTAAGAAAGATCTGGTTATAGAGCCAGCAATTGTCAGACAATTGACAAGAAATTTAGCAGTAAGCTCTTACCTAACAATGCCAGTGTAATGGAGGTATCCATGCTATCCACATCAGAAAAATGCTAAAATTTTCAGACCTCCTGCTTTCTATAAATTGCTAGTCAAATTTTAATTTGTTTCTGAAAAAATCATTGGATTTTTAGTGCTGGGGGCATTCTGTATTTATGATAGGGGCATAAAAGGAGAGCAAGTGCACTGGGGAGTGTGAGTGTGCAGGGAAATTGAGTTTTAGCCTTTGCCTTTGTCATTCAACTTTGAGGAGAAAATTACTTTGGTGAAACTCCAACTTGCTTCTCCCAAAATGACTGTGAAAACTTTTCAGCTTCTCTGTTTTTGTATCAGACTTGCTGTCTGAGCTGGACAGGCAGCAAAAGATTTTCTGTGTTGGACGAGGCATTTCGTAGATCTTGTGATAAAAGGATGAAAACTGTTACATCGGGCATATCTTCTTTGAGATTAATTAAATAATTAAATCCTCTAAGTTGCTTTGGCAAATCCTTAGAGTCTGCTGTTTGGGCTGCCGATTAAGAAAGCAGCAAGCTTTTCCCTAAGGGAAATACAAGGAAGTTATAGGAATATAAAACAACAAAAAAATAAAGTTGAGGAGCTGTTCTTGCTGCATGTTTGCTTTCTTGAACAGATCTAATAGCTGCATGGAAGTATTTCTGGGCTGTGAGAGCAATCCTTGTCAGAATATCCCTTCTCACTAAAGTGAAATATATCTGTGTGTCTGTGTGTGTTTGGGAGTGAGATTCCATGGTAAGTAGCTAAGAACTCCTGCTGGGATAGGGAGTGTTGCTGAGCCTTATAAAGATCAATATTCTGAAGTAACGTATTTTTGTCATACATGGTAAGAGAGAGTAGCTCGGTCTATTTAGAAGAGATTTTTGGACAGCATTTCAGTTCTTGTTATTTCCATCAATGTCCTTTTATAAACCAGACATTACCTGTTTTCTGTTGCAGAGTAAGCAGAAATGGTGCAAAAAAAACCAGACTGAAGAATCACCAATTGGAAGGAAACTTTCTGATCACAAAATAAATAACAGACCAGATGCTGACTGGCTTCAGCTGAGACCCCTTGCAGGTAGGCAGTTACTGTCAGAATTCTCTCTGATTGGGAGATCCAAAGTAGGAGCAGGTTACTGGGGCATGGTGCGTAGCATGTAACCTCTTGTACAGTTTTGCTGCTATTATGCAAATCGTTAATAAGACTTAATAGGCTTTTCCATATTAAATATTTTTGTTTGTTTGTTTTCCTTATATCTGAGAGCACTGAACATTTCCTAATGTGCCATAAAGATGGTTCTCAGACTTCTGAAGCAGTCGTGTTTTGGGTGGCTGTGGGGTGTTTGTTTTCAGGGTTTGTTTTCAGTGTGTGTTTTGTGCCTGAGTAGCTCAGCTCTGGCAAAAATTAGATCAAAAATGAACACCCACATAATGAATGGGGATGTGTGTTCCACTTTGAAGATTCCAGCATCTGACCAGTTACAGATAAACACAATCTGTTTCTTTCCATAAATACAACCGAGTATCCTGAATATTCCTCAAGTATCCAAAACAAATTCTGCACACTGTTCCTTCATGACAGCCTGTGAATGCTCATGCTGTTTGTACCCAGAAGAAATGCTCTATCCCTCTTCTCACAGGGGGAGAGAACCATTGCTTCATAACCTTCCAATTCTGTTGTCTGCATGGCTGCAGAATTAATTTGTTGATGAAGAACCTACAGAAATTCGTATTTGTACAAATTAGGCTTATTTAATTTGATTGGTTTGTAGAAGGGAGAGTTAGGACTGCAGCCTTCTCCACTCAAACAATCTCAAATGGGATTTGGGGCACTGACACAGAACGTGGAAAGTCTTTCAGCAGTGCAGGGATTGGAACATACATTTGCAATGTCTGCATGACAATGGAGCTGAGCAGTGACCTGAATGGGCATGTGCAGGCAGAGCCAGGTAGGGTTTCCTGAGCCATTCACATCCCATCTACAGCTCTAAGACATTATCATCATTCTGGCAAGTCTCCTTTGCCAGTGTTGAACCATAAACTTTGTCAGTAGCAAAACTACAGGCACGAGTGTAGGCTGGGCTAAAACTGGCTTTTGAGTGCTGTGGATGCAGAGCTGCTGCCTTGTAGTGGAGACTTCTTTATATTGTACATGCAGATTTGTGAAAAAATGCCTCAATGACAGACTTAGTTTTTGGATTGAATGCTGACTACGAAGTTACTAGACTGAGATAAGTTAAAATACTTGTTTTGCTTCCCCAGAGCAGTTAACCCTTAGCTCAGGGGTGCCGTGGTTGCTGGTTAAACAAGAATTGACTCAGTGTCTCTCCCAACTGGTTCGATATAGGAGCAGACGACTCGGTTTTGTCTGAAGATCGACTGAATGAAACTGAACTCACTGACTTGGATGGGCAGCTGGAGCCCCCTGCCAAAAACTATCTGTCTGTAGAAGAGGACAACAACCTGCGCCACTCTCACAACGACGTCTCCCACACTGCCCAAGAGCACGAGCTGCACGATTCCGAGTATGACAGCCATGGCGAAGATAAAATGATAGCTAGAAAACACAGTCACCACTGGCATCACAAACATTCCCATCATTCCCATGGCCACTGTCATTCTGGAAAAGACCTGAAAGATACTGGGATAGCTAATATTGCTTGGATGGTAATTATGGGAGATGGCATTCACAACTTTAGTGATGGCTTAGCAATCGGTAAGCAAAAGCACTGAGTATTTCTCAACAGTTTCTCCTTACCTTTAGTAACTCTGCTAATATTTGACTTATCAGTGATCACAGGTAAGGCTTCCAGTTAGCACCTGTGGTTACTGCCATTCAGTCTCCTGCAGAGCAAAAATTAAAAGGCTGTACACTGTAATAGTTTCCCTTTTGTTAATATTCTGTGTGATTTCCACTAAAATTATTGTAGCAGTAGCTGTGACAGTCACAATCTCTGCCAAGGAGAGATTGGTGCAGACAAACCATGGGATTTATGGTAACATAAATTTTTACAGGAACCCATGTTTCTTGTTTGGGTCTCAGTTGCCTTAGAATTATAAATAAATGCCTTTCAGTCTTATTTAGAATGATATTTACTAACAAGAATAGTAATACTATTTCTGTTATTGTTAATACATAGAATTACACAGTACTTGCAAATAGAAATACGCTGTGATTCAGGTTACAGAAGCAGTATTTTAAGAGTATTACTTAGGATAATTTAATTTTTTGTTTAAGCAAAATATTATTTTGGCTCATGGTCAGTATAGATTTATTTCTAGCCAAGTGCAGAAGAAATTGAAGTGCCAAACAGATTTTATTAGATTTATTAAATCAACTTGGAGTCACACAATGCTCTAAATGCAATTTGGATTGTAAAGTGTATTCATTTGGATATACAAGTCAGTATGATGGTGAGAGGACTGAAGTGCACATTTTTGATTTTTTACTAAGGTAGCTGCTTAAGAGTATGCAGGGTTCTGAACTAATGGCAGAAGGGACACCCCCATTTTGAAGCATGGGGGATAAGCATTTGTCAGGGTCTCTAGTTAACAATGGACTCTACTACAGTTCCTCCTTTCTTCTGACAACTTCTAAAGAAACTAAACTCCTTATAAATTAACCTGTTGCTTCATTTTCACATTAAACAGGTAAGACATTTAGACAATGACTTCTAAGGCAAAAAACAATTGCTATGCCTTCTGTTGAGAATTTCACAGTATTCCAATTCCATTTCTAAATATTCCTGGGTCAAGCCCAAACAGCTGAATCTGTAGTAAAACGTAGATTTTAGAAAAGCATGCTCATCTTTTTTATATATCAAGCTATGAGGAATCCAGAGGAAAGTTAAATTTCCCCTCTATCTTCAGATTGTGTTTTCTCTTTCTGCTTTATGCTGCCTGTTTTGACTGCTCACTGCAGGCTCTTTTGGTGCTTTTCTCTACTACAGTACAGAAATTTAATACCAGTTTTCTCATCTCAGAATTATTTAAGGTATGAACTTAAAGTTGACTGAATTCAGTTAGCTTATGCAAAAGTACTGAAAGATATTTATGGCTATGTTTTTATCCTTATTATTTTCCAGGTCTGACTTACTAATATTGCTGATATATACTATAAAAATAAGTAGAAAGGAGCTAGAGAGGTTATGAGTTAAATATTAGTTTGGATTTCCAAGCTGGAAAGGAGAGAGCCAGACTCTTGCTCATGTGCATTCCTAACTGCCCTCATGTACTAGAGAGTTCCTAAAAGTGTAAAAGTGGTGCTGTTTATTAGCTTGTTGCCTTTATGTCTCATTTTTAGCCAGTTGTGTTCTCCTCTTCAGGGTTGGTCTCTCAGATAAATGAGCAATAAAGCATGCAGTAGTAATGCACATCCATGGTGCTTCCAGTATTTCCCATTTATGTACAGACAGGACACAGACATACATGAAAAATATTAGTGTGCATTCTAACAGAAGGGTGTCAGCTCTGCAAAGTCGATTGATTTTCTGACCTGAAAATAGTGAAATATCACTTTAATACTTTTTTCTTTTTTTTCTAGGAGCAGCTTTTAGTGCTGGACTGACAGGGGGAATTAGTACATCTATAGCAGTGTTTTGTCACGAGCTTCCCCATGAATTAGGTAAGTAGCTGTAGAAACTCTGTGCTCCATCTGTACAAAATCCTTATGCAAAAGCTGTTGTGATACTGTGATAAGCACAATGCAGTGCAGAAGCTGTAGAGGTGACCAGAACTTCAGAGGGTGAGGGAAAAAAATTGCTTCAGAGTAAGTACTGCTACAGGATTATATTGGTAGTGTGTAGTTACAGCACTTCTGTGAAGCTTTTTGAGCATATTTTTAAAATGTTCTTAGGAGCATACATTTAACATTGCTCTGCATTTTATAGAGTTTCACACTACTCTGGGTGGCATTGTCTTACACAAAGTTAAGTCACAGAAGTAAACACAGATTTACATAAGTAAAATTCCGTGTGGGGATCTTCAGAAGAGGCTTTGTTCCAATTGTGGCCAAGCTCTGCAGGTGTGGCCATTTAGGGTAAAGCCTGTAGGCACTGTCGACAGTGCCATTGATTCTTTCCCCCTAATTGAAGCATTTCTTCTGGAGGTAGCTAACCATGATGAAGCCTGTTGTTTTCACATTGCATGAAAATTTACTGCACCCTGAGAGTTCAAAAAGAGCAGCCAGAGAGAGGAGGAATCTTCTGGTTTTTCAGTGATGTGAAGTTCTGCTAGATTTAGCTATGTCTGTACTCACAGCTTGCTCACTTGAAGAGCTGCTGGCTCTGAATGATCAAAAATGAGGTAAAACAAGTAACTCAAAAATCTTAGAGGTGATGAGGATTTTATATACGCAGCTCCTGAGCTGAGGTGAATTGTGGGCACAGGTGGGAAATAATAGAGCAGATGTTTGTGGTTTGACACCTGTGCTATACGATCATTAGTTAAGTGAAGCTGCTGCAGTATATAAAGGATTGCAGTGTATATTACAGTGCTTAGAACTTGACAGCATAGCATGATGAAATTAACCTTGTATAAGGGGTGAGTAGTTTATACCTATTTTTTGATTTTTAAAATTTTCATATGTTTTGAGTCTAATTTTTGATTCTACGTTAGGCAAATAATTTCAGGCATGTGTGACAGAAGAATATTATGTTAATTGCTCTCATGTCATCTTACACTTCTCACAATGACAAGAATTCAGTTTGAATGGAGTAAAACTATTAGAGCTGATTACAAGACTGAAGTCTAGATTTTTATAAAATATCTACTTTTAGCAGACATATAGAATATCTACCTATTTAGCAGAGCTGTCCTGAATTCAGAATAAAACACATTAACCTAGCATGTCTTCAACCAGAAAACTGATTCAGTGTGGATGTGAAGTCATTCTTTGTGAATGTAACTCTTCCTAGTGCTCAAATTCATTGTCACCTTCTGTGGGGACAAATACCTCATTATCCTCTTCCTGGATTTGCATAATGAGATGTGTATAGCTAAGAGGAATTTTCACAGGTATTGATCCAAACTAAGACTCTGTTTTTATGTGCCATGACAAACTTCTGAGAAAGATGAGTGTATGCACACAGGTGTACTCTCTGTGGGAAGAGCAGACCTAGACTCCTCCATTCACCCTTCACAATTAATCACTGCTACCTTTCTGACAATCAGCATGATGAACGGGCACCTTTAAATCATATTTTAATCAAGGAATGGCTATGCATAAGTACAGTTCTTCCAAGGTAGTCAGTTCCTGTGGCTCGGTCCGCCCCGAGCCCCTGCAGCAGCACCCTTGGGTGAGGCGGGTTTCTGTCGTTGCTGGAGCAGCACTGACACCGAGCCCGTGTTGTCCCCTGTCCCCCCAGGTGACTTTGCCGTGCTGCTGAAGGCGGGGATGACAGTGAAGCAGGCCATCGTGTACAACCTGCTGTCGGCCATGATGGCCTACATCGGGATGCTGATCGGCACGGCCGTGGGGCAGTACGCCAACAACATCACCCTCTGGATCTTCGCCATCACCGCCGGCATGTTCCTCTACGTGGCCCTGGTCGACATGGTACGGCTGGCTGGGGCTTTGGGGCCTTCTGGGCGGGAAACCGGGGACTTCGGAGGGTGCTGCACTGCAGTCTGGTGTTCAGGTTTATTCTTCACTGAGATTTCATCGTCATATATTCAGTTCTAGAAAGTTTAGTTGGAACTTTTACTACAAGCAGCTGGTAATCCAGAGTTGTTGTGGTGAGTAGCTTTTAAAAAAATACCTGGTGGAAAAATGCTGCTGCGTGAGGAACACACCAGGTGCACTATCTTTAGTGTGTGCACACCACAGATCAGACCCTTCAGGCAGCAGGACTGCTGTGTACCAGCCCATATTCAGTCCTGATTTCTCTCCTCTAAGCTGCTCCAGAGCTTCATTTAAATAAGGCAGTTTTCTCACTTCTTGCCTTTCCCAGGCCAAAGGTGATGAGATGATTTTTCACTTTTGAGGTACTTTATAATGTTCTCCACTTCATCAGGGAGACTTTCATTAGTAAATATACTGTTGGTATAAAGTCACTGTAATTTGTTAATAGGTGAACAAGTACTTTTCAGGGCCTGCTAAATAGAATGTCTGGGTAGAGAGATCTTTCTTGCAACTTCAGGTGTTCTATAGTAGCCTGTAATGCCTGAAATACCACTTCACTGTAAGCTCTGAGTCCGATACTTGTTTCCTGTCCTTTGACTGAAGATGTCATGGGTAAAGGAAGGCAGTACTTTCATTCCTTCATTGCTTTTTCTTTCCCCCAGCCATCATAGTAGTAACCAAATAGTCCAAGTCCCATGGTCTGACTCAACAACAGCAGGAAAGCTTCTGCAAGAGACATTTGAAATTGAACCAGAGTTTTGTCTTGGTGTTTGCATAATCAGCCTGCTTCCCAAAGACCTCATTACCTGGCACACAATAAGAACAGATTTTGATTCCTCCCTAGCTGTGAGCAGAGGTTCACAGAGTTGCTGTTTTCTCTGCATTCCTTACACCAACCCATTGAGAATGAGCCTTTTGGTATTTTTGCATCTGACTGTCCTGAAGTTTATCTAATTACGTGGGTTTCAACGATAAGGTTATTCCTCTCTAGTACAACCTGAACTCAGGTGTTTCAAAATCCTGCAGGTTTCCCTTGTTCTTTCATGAAATTTCATTTGGTGGTAACTTAAAGAGTAATCATAATATCGTCCTTCCTGACACTCCTGTTTTGGTTTGAATGTGTACATTGAACAGTCCAATTTGAATAATTTCATCTTACGGAGAAACAAATTTATCTGTTGTGGTTTTTGTTCCTTTTATCTCTAGTACTGACACCATAAGCTTTCAACTTCAAAAGGGTGGAGTTTTTTTAATTGACAGGACCATTCTTTATATGGTCCCTGAAATTGGTCACATCTGTGGCCAATAAAGCAAAAAGTCTAGTCATCTTTAGATGTGCTGTCAAAGTGTATATCCAGAGTGTTAAAGCCCATTGAAGTAATGCTAAGGTGAAGCCCTTTATTCTTGATGACTTAACAGCACTTTGTAATATGGAGTAGTGCTCTTGTTGAGCCGCCTGGTCTAATGTATATGTGATAACCATTTAAACATTTTTCACACCTACTGGGAGGGCTTTTTGGATTTTGTTTTTTGAGGGATTGGGGGGGGCTGTTTTTTTTTTTTTTAATTTAAATACTCAATGAGTCAAATTAATTATCAGGTTTATGTATCTTTCAGAACTACAGTAATACAAGACAAGATGGGTAATATACTTGGGTTTTGATGTCATTGTGTATTGGGCAGTATTCAAGTTCTTGGAATAACCAAAACTGTCCCAGCTGATCTAATGAAGAGCAATAGTTTCCATTTGCTTCTGTATCATCATTTTCTGTACTGAGTCTTGAAGGAATTCCTGTAAGAATTCCTTCCTTGAAGGAATTACTGTAAAAGACTTAAAGATCACAAGTGGCTCATACACTGTTAAATCACCAAAGGACTTTGCCCACTGTAGCAAACTGTGGGCAAAGAAAAAAAGAAGCAACTGGTCCTCTGCTACCATGCAATCCCACCCCACTGAGTATAGTCCTGACTTAAGATTAAGGTGGGACTATTGTCCAATTATCTCAGGCCTAAGGAGAAGTAAACAAAGCTAGGGAGGAGAATGTATGGGTAAGGCAAAGCAGCTCTGCAGCTCTGCTGACAAAGAGCTCTGGCTGGGCCCAGCAGGGGGAGGCACAGCCCAGCACTCCAGACCAGAGGCACCGACTCAGAGGAGGAGAGAGACTGGGATGGGACTAATTAGCATTGGAAGTGAGGGAATCATTTAACCAGTAGAATAAGAGAACTGCGTAGCCAATGACCATCCAGCCTTTTTCTGCTAAAATGTGTAAATGGTGAGAAGTTTTGAGTGACCTCAGGATACCCACCCTGGGGAAGCCAGGGTGAAGAGGACCAGGGGGACACCGGCTGGATTCATCAGTGGTGACTATCTTCTGCTTCATCTTTCACTCTCTTTCTTTCTCCTCACCCTCCTCTCCTGTTTCTTTCTCTCTCTGCCTCATTTGCACCTTTATTCAGGCAGAAGCATCTCTCAGTAACCAGATCTTAACATTAACCTCCTGCTTTCTTGAATTAATTTCCTTGTAAATATTTTACTTCTGTTCTATGTGGATGGCTTTGTAAAACACAAAATTTATTTTTACATTTCTAAGAGCACTATTAGTTGATTTTGTCAGTACTCTGACTTTTCCTCATAGGTGAGCAATATCTAGAATGTCCAGAACTTATCATAAGTTCTTAAATCTGCACATAAAATTTCCCTTGAATTACTTGTAGCTACCATTCCCATATTTAAAAGGGGTGTGTATGTGAATACGTGTAAGCGTCTCACATGACAAATGAATGGCTAAGTCAATCAAAGTCATAAGTTTATTTGAGCATGACTTGAATTCTTTTAAAATTAAAAGTGCAGAACTCCAAGAATATTGGGCTGTGCCCTATCTTGAGGAGCTTAACGTTCAATTACATGGATGATCTGGTGAAAGTTCAAGGAAAGGCATTTTTAGTTTGTTTTGTAAATACATCACAAGATCGTGTTTTTATTGAATGTAGTTGTTCGGTACAGTGTAAGCTGTGTCTTGGTGTATTGGTTTTATATCTGAACCCTGGAGTGTTTGTCCTTGACAATATCATCTTGTAAACTTGTCCGTGTATAAATGGAATAGAGGTGAAATAACTTTCTGAACTGTTTTGTATCTTTTAGCTTCCAGAAATGCTTCATGGAGATGGAGATAATGAAGAGCACGGTTACTGTCCTGTGGGGCAGTTCGTTCTTCAGAATCTAGGCCTCCTTCTTGGATTTGCCATCATGCTGGTGATTGCCCTCTATGAAGACAAAATTGTGCTTGACATCCAGTTTTGACCTGATGCTGGTAATCACTGTGGTTCCAATCTGTTGCTGTCGGGCTTTGAGTCTGCACTGTGTGACTGTGTGCACACTGCTCAGAGGACATGTGGTGCTTGCGCTGCTTACGCAAGGACAGGAGATTCCTTTCTGCCTAGAGTAGCTTCTGCTTTTCTCTAATCCCATCAGATGAGCTTACCCAACATGACTCCTAAACTCGAGTGAGGACGTTTAGGAAACATGCTGAATCTGAGAAATAAGGGCCAAGGTCAGGGTGCTGTATAGGGAGCGCTGCTTGCTTAAAAAAGAAAAAGTACAAGGAAAGATCTTCTCATTTGGGAAAATACCATTCCAGTAGTGCACTTGGACAGAACCCAGGTGTTAGAGCTGAAACCCACACCTGTGCAAGGAACCCAAGGATTAATATGTATGCATATATATACAGAGGTGCACACAACCCATATACATGTGTGTGTGCGCCTCTGTATACATATACATATTAATCCTGTGCTGATTTTTCTGCATAGTGGTGACTTGAAGTATTCAGTCTTCCAGCTGTGCTGGCTCAAATTTTTAAAAAGAAACCTCAAGCCTGAACATTGTTTAAATTCATACAGGCTGTGTTAGGCTGCACTCCATCATTGCAAAGATCCTGTGTAAGAAGGCAGGCTGTTGCCATGTACTCTGCAAAGTGTAACTTCTGTCGAGGGTCAGTTTGATGATGTTTTCCCCCAACTGAGATTTATTTGATGTTTGTTCCTTGATATTAGTAGGAAAATGCAAAATGCAGTAGAATGAGTGTTAGCTTGGGGAAGTCCCTGACCTTGGAGTTATTGAGCTGTTTCTGGTTCTTTCTTACAGACACTAAACATGTATTGTGTGCCACTTGCAGCATAAACTACTGAAGAATTGTGGCTGTGAATTTGTGCAAACATTTTTAACAAGAGAATCCATGCAGGAATTTCTCCATTTTTTTAAACGATTATTTTGGACTGTTTTCTTCTCTTCATGTTAAACCAAGGTGCAAGATGCTAGTTCCTGAAGCTGGACACAAGGGTTAAATTATGCTCTGTGTATGTTGTACTGGTAGCATATTTGCAATACTGTAACAGCGCATCAAATCTGTTCCTACAATGCCTTGATATCAGACATTGTGACACCAGCCATTCCTGGCAGTAAAGAATATGTAAGAAGATTTCTACTTCCAGTATAAAGGAGTTCATTTCTATGATATTTTTTTACAATTTTGGTATTTAAATTAGATTATTAAAAAGCAGATGTGGTAGAACCATGGTATGTGTCATTTAGAAGAATAGACTGAAAATTTGGGCCTTAACTTGCTGGGACCAGCTGTCCTAGATCAGATTGTGCTGACAGGCATTTATTGCCAGACATGAGTTAGTTCTTCTTGTACCCATCTCCTTAAAAAAAAATAAATTGTGAGTTTGTGGGGAGTGCAAGTTGATTCTGTAGTACCAGTCCTAAGCATGGTAGTAGCTTTTTTTTAAAACATCCAGTTTGTCTCTCTTCTGTGTATGCCAGGTAAAAGCTGTACTTTGACTATGTGCCGTAAGTTTTAAAGTTCCGGTCTGCTTGGTGCCAGTGTAGCTGCTAAAAACACTAATCCTAACGCCTTTAAAGAGAGCCAGTGGGTATCTGCATTCCATTTCAAGTTCCTGTGTTTCCTGTGGCCCTTTATGTCAGAAGCTTCATTGGTCAGTTTAGCTTTTACTGAGAGCAGCTCATGTATGTTAAAGGTATCAGTTGGTTGCCAGTATTTCTTCCTAATGCAGTATCAGGAAACAGTATTAAGGGTCCATTTCAAAGAAGGGTGCAGTTTCTTCAATGAAGAAGCCAAAAGCCCAGAGTTCAGGCACGCAGCCATTTGATGTTCTGAACTCAGGTTTTCTTTTTTCCTCTTTAAATGTGTTTACTGTAGAACCCTAATTAGCAAACACACTGTTGTTAGCTTCAGATTGCTGAATTTCTGCAGTGTAAAACTCCTGGATGACATTTTTGCATAGTGCCCATGTTAGGTCAATGAGACAAAACTTCCTGGATACCTTCTGAAGATCTGAGTTTAAACAATCTCTTTCTTTTGTATTAAACTGACTTAAGTTTTTTCTTTTCTGTTAATTCTGAAATATAAGGGAGTCATTATGCAGCTGAATTGATGTTTTGTTAAATCATTTTTTAAGGTTTATTTCTCTTAATTCTTTTCAAATGAAGATTTCTGTATTTCCAGTAGTATATTTACTGTTGTATTAGTTGGAATGTGGTTATAGCTCAATACACTGCCTCTGTAGGAAAATAGTTAACTTCCTTCCAAGACCATCTTCAGACAAGGGAAAAACATGGTCGTTGAAGGTAGGTACTGTATTTTTCATGGAATATAGATTGTTTACTTTTATTTTCTAGTATTTATTGCAAATGTAACAGAGCAGTGTAACAGCTGTGACTTCTCTATGTTTCCACCAGTATTGAATTCCAGATGATTCTATTGTACACTTTTGAGTCATGTTACAGACAATCTGAATTCCACTACATTTCTATTTGGCTTCAACATTCCATTTTGCTTGAATCCAGAGTCTAATTAACTTGTATTTGTTGGAGGGCGTAAATGTTACTTGTGTATTACAATGCTGTCACTGTGTGACATCCCATGTGAATTCTGATGTAAATCACATTGCACTCAATCTGCTGTGATTATGCTTAGAAAATGTTGTAGTTGCTAGATGCAGTGTGATTATTTTTTTTATTTTTTTTTTCTTTCCTCCCCATTAACAACTGAGTCTATGGTTTAAAATGTGATAATGGTCCAATAAGATAACTTGCTGAGCTATTGGTTTTTTTGTTATAACTAAATCATTTTTTAAAAATTTTATAAAGCTGGAAATTATCAAATGCTGTTTTGTTCATTGTCAACAGTGTTGTGTTCATTTTATGTATGTTCCTTATACATAAGGAGCCTTCAGAAAATAAAAAAAAATATTCAAGGAGCAGATATTTTTGTTGAGTTTTTCAAGGTTTGATTACTCTTGTGTTTTAGTATTCCTTTCAGTTCAGCAGACATGACTACAAGCCCCTAAAAGAAATTCTGAAAAGGAAGTTGTCAAAATACTTTGCTTAACAGGGTTGCTTAAACAGTTAAAAAACAACACAAATGCTCTGTCCAACAGATGTTACAAACTTCTAGATCAGTCAGGTAGGAGCAATACTGAAAGCAAGAATTGTGTATTGGGGGATTCCATGCAAAGTTACTGTGATCTCCTGGCTGATCCTGTAGCCATTGGATTGCTCAGGGAAAAGGTCCATAGCCTCTTCTGGACAAAGCTGCCCATCCTGGGAAATTCTCACTCCCATCCTTCAGAAACATGGTCTGCCCAAAACACTTCTGAGTTTTACTAACTGTAAACCCTCCTCACTATTCGTGTTTCACATTCTGTGGCAAGAATTACTGCAAGTGCCTTCCTCTAAAGCGGCAGAAACCCCTCTATTACTGCAGTAAAAGTTACTAGCTTAGAACTAACAAAATCCAGTTGCCTACAGATGTGTCTTTTTCTCCTGGACTATGGTAGCACTAGACTGTACTTGGCTTACAAACTGGACTAGAACTGGCCAAGGAGTTGAAAATACTTAAAAGCTGGAGGAAGTAGGAGATAACATAAACTGACTGTACAGTCACAAAATGTTTGCTCAGGAAGACAGAAAAAATACAAACCCAAAAAAGCCTTAAAATACACTAAAAGTAATTTCACCAGAATGGAGCTAGAACACAATAAAGTACAGTACAAACTTGGGAGGGAATGTGAACATACTCACATGGATATACAGTAGAAGGTTAGGGTAAGGTGATGTGTGGCTTTACATACCTGTCTAAGAAGAATGTTATCAAAGAGCAGTTGTGTTCCTGACTGATCCTTGGTAATAGCAGCATTTTCAGTCATTCCAAAGATCTCTGTGAAAGGATTCAGTGGAATTGTCTTTGTACATTCAGTATAGCTTTGGCACTGAAAAGAGGTGGGGGGAAAAATACCTCTAGACTGAAAAGAAGATGCAGAAGCAGCCAACCAGCCCACAAGAGGCCACAAGCTGTACTTCAAAAACCACTACAGGCTTTCCTTGAGTGATGATTAAAGTGTGTAAACTAAGATATAAAAGATATAATTTCTAAAAAATTCTGGGAGCTGATGAAAATTCTGTTAAAATGAGATACCAAGCTTTTTATCCATGTACATCTAATTAATATACATTACATGCAACTGTATGTATGAGACTGCACCTATACATATTTTAACACCACTGTATTATAAAATATTGTTCAGACAATATTTTAGCTTTTTATTTAATTCTGGCCTTTACACAAAGACATCAGGTAGAAGTGTTTGGATTGGTTCTCAGTTGAGACCATTTAGCTAAATATACAACCTCATTTAGATAATCTACATTAATTATAGCAAAATAACGCAAAATGTGATTGTAAACACACATCCAATTATTAAAATGGTGGATAGCTTTTCCCAATCTTACCTTTAAAAAAAGAAAACCACCTAGAGAGCTGTATTACTAATGCTGTAGCAACAAGTTTCAATTGATGAAGTATGAGACAAGCAATAAAATAAAAATTTACTCCACTACTGGCAGTAATCAAAACTACATTCTTTGCAGTGGAAGACACCTATTTCATTTCTGAGGCTTTCTCCCCCCAGGTCCTAGATGCACATTCATCTGGGTCAGCTTTAACTGATTTACAAAGTTGCAACATTACTCACAGGTTTCCTGCACTTACTGAAAAAGTCAGGATCAGGTAGTGGGCATCAGATATTTAATGTACTGTATAGTTTAAAATACAATTCAAATCTTTTCTTTCATGTCATGCCACCTCTTATGTATCTGCCAGGAAAAAGCTCCAACTACCCATCCATTTAATCTGGACCTATGAAATTCTGACAGTTTCAGAACACTTCTGCACACAGTACTCCCTTAAAGGATGTAGACAACCTAATATAAAATGCAGGATATCTTTGCAGTTTGGTGGCTGGAGACTTGAAATGTACCTGTCATTGTCAACAGCACAGAATTCTGACAATTATAGGCAGGAAAAGCAAGAAATAAGTCTTAGAATGTGTTATTACATGTATAATCTTTCTAATATTCTAGCAGTACTTTTCTACATAAGAAATAGTTTGGGCTGTAGAGACTTGTTTGTTTTAAATGCCATAAAAACAGTCAAAGCAAAAAAAAAATCCGTACTTCAATTCTGAGGTATAAATGTCACCCAGGACTCCAAGGTCCCATATTACTGTGGTGGTTTTGATTAAATAATAGATTACACATAATGCATGTTTGAAAAAAAAAAACATTTTTAGATAAGACTTCCTGCAAGAAACATTTAAACGATTACGGTTTTGTTCCATTTTTGCATTTTCCATTTGAAATGACACAAAGTAGTTAAATAGATCTTGCTATCACAAGATGATAAAATATGCCAGAATATTTAACCTAGAGTTTCTTTTAAACAACAGACAAATTATTCATTCCTGAAAACAATCCATTTTCCTGAATTAGTGCCTTAAAGAGAAGCACGAGATCAATTTTACCATGTTTTTGGGCAGTTAAAAACAGGTTTGGGGTTTAGTTTGGCATTTCAACTTTTAGTTAAAGTTCCTTGCTTAATACAAATACACTCACACGTGCACACACCTACACACACACACATCAACTACAGTAAAAAGGAGATTAAAATACCTGAGCATCAGCAAACTTAAGGGTTGCCATGGAATCAGCACCAGGAAAAACTATAAATATCAGTGCTTGGGGGGCCCAGGTTATGAATGGTAAGTTCCTGCACCATTGGTATTATCTGGAAAAAGAAAAAAAAAAAAGAAAAAGTAATTAGTGTTCTATTTTCATGTGACACATGTTACTTTAAATATCTGAATATAAATTTCAAGGACAGTATTCCTGCATATAAAAATAGACACCAGTACAGTCCCACAGGAATCAATGATGTAGCATTTATAAATCTAGGCAAAAACTATGGCCTGAGAGCTGACATTGGAAATCCTATACAAATGTTCTTTTATCTCATTTCTGTCACCACATCTGGACAGAATAATGTGCTGAATTATTTTCTGCACTTCCTCCATCTGTATTTCAGAGAAGATTTAAATTTTCAAGTCTCACAATGCCAACATCTTCCAGAGGTGTTAACATCTTGGCTTAGAAAGCTGCTGCATGCAGCAGTCTTGAAGACACTGATGTTTAAACTTCTATGGAACTTAACTGGACTCTGTACCAAAATAAGAGACAGTTTATAAAATGACAGCTTAATGCTTTGATACTGTTAACACTTACAGATATACACCTTTATGATCCAGCATCGGGCCATGCTCTATAATATTTTAAAATTGAACAGAATAATTAGAATATTATAAAATAACCACCTCCTCCTTAAAGACATGCAACACTGTTTGCAAAGACAATCCTAAGAATTAATCTTTGAATGTGAAATTCAAGAAACACTGAAGGATTCAAATAGCAATGTTAATTCAACCCCTTTGGTTGCAATGAGGGTAGTATTTTTTAAAACTATATGCAAAGTTTCTGTATTTGTAAATAGAATTTTTAACTTGCAGGTTTTGACATTTCAGTTGTAAAATCTGCAGTTACCATCAGTGCTTTCATTTTAAAAATATGTAGTGTGACTAAGGACACAGACTGTGACACAAGGGGAAGAAATTCCAGTAGCTTCATTGCCCTTGGTTGTGCTGCCCATAAACTCACCTGTGTTAGGAAGGGACAGAGATTCTTTTAGGCCTTCCCCTGCTCTCCAGGTGCAATGTGTCACCAATTAGCAAAGGCCTTAAAAGTGAGAGCACGAGGGAGGCCCTGCCTTACACGGACTGCAGGCTTCATCGATGGAGACACTGCTGCAGGAGCTCAGCTCAGCTTCCAAGCTCTTAACAGACTTGAAGGAGATGTATGACTATGAGACCCGTTTAAAAACCTTCACCAAGTGGCCCTTCCAGGAGAACTGCAAGTGCACTCCGGAGAATGTAAGTCTGAAAATGGTTATTTTGCCTCTGCCTTAATTTATATATATTGTGCCTTTGTGAATGTGAAGTTGTTAAATATATTCAGGTTTAAGAGGAGTGTACTAAGCCTGAAGATGAAAAGTTAAATACTCAGTTTTCCTCTGTTCCCTGCTCAGAAACACTGTATTGGGATTGACTGGTTTTCCTGTGTTCAGTCCACTTGTCTGCCTACAGACTAGTTCCCTCACACGCTTTTTTCTTTTTGTTCCTGTCTTTTAAAAATTTAATTCTTGTGTTATGTAATCTTTTTAATTGCAAATTTCTATTCATGACAGAGCAGCCTACATTAAACAAGTATGGATCCAGCAGGAAGGATAAAGTAGTGGAATTATCACTACTTCAAATTCAGAAATGGAAATTGTTTAAATGAAAAGTCCAACTGACTTCTACTTTGGCACACACATGACACTGCCAGCCTGAATCTCAGCTGAGTCATACTGCAAGAGTTACCTGAGAACAAACCAAAACAAACTTAATTTTTGGTTACTGAAACAAACTCAAGTTTTGGTGTCCTGACCAGACATGATTCTGAAGAGGCAGGAAACATGAGTAGTGTATGGGATAAGGCTCTAAACTTCTGAACTGTCCCCTGCAGATGGCAAAGGCTGGCTTCATCCACTGTCCAAACGCCAGTGAACCAGATGTGGCAAAATGTTTCTTTTGCTTGTTAGAACTGGCGGACTGGGAACCAAATGATGACCCATGGTAAGCACAGACGTAACAATGCTCTTGAAGTATCTCTCCAAATTTGTTTAGTAAGTTTACAATGAGTTAATGTTCCTGTCAGTTTCTACCATGACAGTTCACAAAACTGGAAGTTTATCTTGCCCCGTAACTGAAATAGTTCAACTAGCTTTTACCTGAGATCCACTAAAATCTATTTCATCTTTTCTGTATGATACTGCTTCTGCACGAGTACAGCACAAGTACTGAAGAGACCTGCCTGTACAGATCTCTTCATCTCCTGAAATGAAACTTCCATGGGTTTAACATGTGTACTTATTCTGGGTTTATACTGCAGGGAGGAACACACCAAACGTCACACCTGTGACTTTTTATCTCTTCCCAAGCACTTTGATGAGCTGACAATGGAGGAGTACTACATGCTGGAGATGAGAAGGCTGAGGATCTTCATTGTAAGTGTTAACCACGCCATCTGCAATTCAAAGCTATAATATAAACAGGAGCTCCTCTCTCGCTAAGACTTCCACACATCAGCCAGGAATGATTGTCTAAGGCTAGAACATGACTTATTCTGAAGTAATTACTTAAGTGCATTATTGGCTAAGAAATCTACGCTTAAGCACTTCTCATTGTAGTTTATTGTCTGGTTTTTGAATGCAAACTTGTTTCCTTTAGAAGTGTTTTTCTAACAATTACAACAGAAAAAATAATATAGGGTGCAATAATCAATGCAAAAAAACTCTACAATGAGCAGCTCTATCGTTCTCAGGAGGGATGAACAACGTACATGAAAAGACAAAATTTGACTAGATCATTGCTTCACATGTTAAGTTTTTACATATAAATCTGCCTAATTAAACTTTAAAGCCCATTTCAAATATTTTATTCCTCCCCGCTTCTGGGGTTTCATACCATGGTGTTGACATGTAAAAAAGCACACAACTGAGCTGCTTAGTTGGTCAAGATCAGCTGATATGTGAGCCCTAATCCTGTGGATAGTAAGAACCAAGTGAACCAAGTTCCCTGATGAGGCACAGTAAAGGTTCTGCATATTACTTGTTGGTAGGTTTGCAAAATAAGATCTTTGCCTTGCTAATAATGTTCTCTAAAATATATACCTGGCGACTGTCAGGGTTAAGCATTTAAGGCCACTGTGCAACAGATTAAATTACAAAAACATAGGATCATGTGGCACAGGGACATCTTAAAAGGTGGACTAAGATTGAGAAGGTGGTGTTACCTAATTTGATTTGTGAATGATTTAGAGCAATGTTTCAAGGTACTAAGGGGGTCTTGGCCATAATATGACTTTATTTCTAAGTACAGTATATAAAAAACTTGAAGCAGCAGCTTCAGGTGGGGACACAGCCCCAAGGATACTGTCACCGATAGCTGGGAGGGCTGTGCACTATTGCTATGGTGAAGCATGAGGAGGGGGGGGTTAGAATTTGGCTTATCTACACCGTTAAACCGCTCAGTTGAAAGGCTCAATCTCTTGCTTTGATTCAAGTGCAAAGTTGGCAGGCGCACAATAGACTCTTTTGAAGAAGAAGTCGCAGCAACGAGGCAGAGGCTCGTGGATTACTTTGGGTCCAGAGCCCAGCTCCCACCACCGCTGCCTCTCGGGGATGAGCCATCAGCCCAGCAGCCAGGAGGCTCAACTGCCGAGCAAAAGGAGCCCAAGACAAGTGAGCTGTGAAGTCTGACTCTAAAACTGTCTCTTAATTTGGTGCAAACTTTCCTCTCTTTATCTGAGTGCAGATCTAAAGCTGAACAGGTGTGTGAGGAGGTGTGTGTAGAGAATTGCTCTCAGCCTCTCTGGATCAGAGGAGTGAGTCCAGGCAGGTATGGCCTGTCTTTCACAAGGTGCTTTCTTGGTATGGCTGGGTGGGGAACTAAGAGTAGTGCCACTACCCTGCCAGTGTATGAAAAATGTCTAAGCAAATACTTCTGTTCCGTTTTTTAGCAAGCTGACTTTTTTTTGAATAAAGATTCACAACTCTGAGTACTTCCTGTGATCTGTGTTAAAAATTTATACCTAGGTAGGCCCAGGACAGTTCTGCTTCAAAACACTTTGCAGCAAATTAAATGGATCTGTGTCTGCAACAATTGCTTTAAGCACCTGCATTATCTACGCTGCTGCTTACCCCTAAGTTGTCTTTCTAGATCAGACAAAACTGACACAGATAATGACATCCAGCAAAAACAGCAGGTGTACTGATTAAGGGTAGACACAAGATGTGTAAGTCTCAAGAAAGAGCTCTGAGGATTTTGGTGCGCAATTGAAACAACAAAAGCTAAAGCCCTGCTATTCTGTTGTTAAAAGTTTTTCATTACAATTTCAAACTCACTGGAGATCTTTTTAAATCTTATTAATTCCTATTTTCCTTTATGAGAGACTGTTATAGAATAAAAATGCATGCTTGCAAATATTTTTGGTTTTTAAGATGCAGACAGACCTTTCTCAGTAAGATGAAAGTTTTGTACAATACTTTGTCAGGTCTCAGGCAGCAAATGAACAGCAGCTTTTGGAACTCCTCTGACTTGTCTTTTCACTCTGCAGGAAAATCCTCATGCTGGGGATCCTAAAAAACATGTATTTCAACATTCTTCAAAGCATTTGTGAATCCCCTATCTTGAGAATAGATTATTCCTTAAATTGACACATCAATCCATGAAGTATTTTTTCTTAAGTTACAGAAATGAGATTGACATGCTTAAAGCTTTTTTTTAAAAAATCTTTAAATATATGTTACTCTAAGAAGCTTCTTTTATAGCACAGCATTACTATCTTTCAAAGATTTAGAGTAAATTTTAAGTTCAAGTTTTCTAGAAAGTGAAGAAATTATGTGTGGGGGGGGAAGTGAGCATCCATTTTAGCTCCCTCTTTGTTAGAGCTCTATTCTAATGCCAGTCTTTAATGTTACAAGGATAATGTCATCAATGGCAATCACACTACAGTATTACTAGGTAACTGAGTTAGGCTGCAGCTGAATGTAGAAAGTGATGGCAGAAAAACAAGAATGACAAAATTAAATTCAAGCAAAGCACCAGAGAGCTTGGTTTCTAAATGGCCTATGACCAACCCAGCTCTGATTTTTGTTATTGCAGATTCTGGAGTGGGGGCAGCAGTTGGTGTGTGGGGTGTTAATTTTGTATGAGCCTGGCAACAGAGTATTTGTGAATATTCATATGAAAATGGGAGTATTAGAGCTACATGGGTGATAAAAAATGCTTTCACTTGACAAGTAAAAGGTACAGCAACTCTCTGCATCATGGCAGCGACAGATAATGCCATTCCTTTTGATCTGCCATGCAAGGGTCAGTAATCTCTCAGCTTTGGTGTTACTGTTTGAGAGTCTTCAGCAGTTAACACATGATAGTGAGTCTATAGATCTTATTTAATTGAATACTGCTTACGAAGGACTTTCTCTTTACTCCAATTTGGCTGTGTGAATGCACCCACAGCTGTCCCACACCTCTTGGATCTTTACTGCTGAAAGCCAACACCTTTCACTTATTTTAGCTATTGACTAAAAAAGCTATAATCCCAGTATGCATAATGTAGTCCCCTCCCTCAGTCTCTTTTTCCAATGTCATCATTTCTCTGTTCATTCTCCAGGTGACTATTTCCCAAAGAACTAAAGTCCTCAACTTGCTGTATCTCTTTTTTTTTTTTTTGGTGAATGCCCAAAGAAAGCCTGATTTTCATTATTTGCCCATTTCCTGCAATCTTGTCAAATGAAGAAGCCAGAACTCTTTAGTTCCTTTAATGTCTCTCATTGTACTCTTTTATGAGCATTTCCAACCAAAATCCATTCTTTCTCTCTCTGCATACTTTAGGTTATTTATTTAATTAGAAAGGCTTTATAAAGCCTTGATATTTACAATGAATAAAACACACAATTAATCTCTTTTTTAAAGGGTCTAAGGAGTCCTGGGTCATTTGACTGAATATTGGTGATAGATCTGCATCATTTAAATTAACAGTAAGAAAAGTGAACTGGCAAAAGTGTTACCTGATCATGAAAGTGGTTATGGTCAGATATGGAGAGTAAGATAGATGGGTAATTTTTTATTTGTCTGAATACCTTGAACACTTCAGCAAAACTAAGGTGAAGTCCATTCAGGTGGTTTGAAATGCAGTGTAAGAATTTGCACAAACTACTTCAAATTCTTTTTTCAAAGTAGAAACAAAGACGTGGAAAAGCTCTATAGCTTTTTCCCAATTACCTAGGTCACCAAGCCCTTGGCAGAGAGCTACTCAGAGGATCATTCCTGTATTTCAGGCACGGTGATCATTCTGAGGCCTAATTGTGATCTATTATCATTAAAAAGTGGAAAACTTTTGACAGAAGATCAAGAATGAAAGCAAGCTATGTTGTTTGATCTGTGTCTCCTTTTCAGTCTTGTGTTTCAATCTATTTTTGTTTTCCTCCTTTCCGTTAACAAGAAATAGATAATTTTTAATATTATTACTGTATTAATTACTATTAGCATTAAGTCCTTTGAAAGGTATGGTTCCTCATCATTAAATGGATGTATACTGTAGTCAGTTAGCTGAAACTCCATTTTCTTTGTGTGGGAAAAGCCAATTCTTTATACCTTATTTTTTACAGACCGTGTGTGCAACACATATTGGCTGGTAGTTTTCTTACTACTTCATTTTTTGGTCAGAAGGTGATTTGTGTGTACATGCTAAGGTTCAGGTTGTTTACATTTTTCCTTTATGGGTTGTCATGGAACAGATCTTATTGTTTACACAGATGCACTTATTTTTCAACCCAGTAATAGGTTGTTGGGTTAACAAACCTTTCATACCAAGATTGTTTTCGCATGGGATCTTGCAAATTGCTTAACTACACTTAGAAGAGATAACAGGCTAGCTACTAATTTAGCAGAGCAGGCCTGATTTTATGAGGCCTTTCCTTTACAATTATTTTCCCTGTCACAACACACCATTTTCATTTTTTAGCTAATTGTGCCCCCTCCAGGTCCTTCTGTAATTTACACTTCCATTAGTCATAAACCTTCCAGCATTGCCAAGCTGAATGCCCTTTTCCAGTGTTGTAATAAACGGAGGGTCACTGAGTTTGATTGTATGCAAACTATTGGCTTTTTCCATGTTCTTTATTCATTTGTTTGTTTGATAGCTCCCTAAGGAGCCATCATCAGAGGCCATCTTCTTGCATTACCAAGGGGAAAATACAAACTTCCAAAACTGAAATATAAGCTCTTCAAATGTTTACCTCAAAGTGTTTCGTAAGGTAATTTATTCCCTTTTGTCATTACAGCAAAAGCACATCTGCATGAAGTCATAGCAGAAACATACTCAGTACAGGTCTGAATTGAATGATGAATTTAAGAGGAGAGAGATGAATCTTCAAGTTCTTTGTTTACAAAAAATAATTTTCCTCTTTGAAAGAATGTATTTAGAATAAGAATTCTTACTACAAAGTGTAATCACATTTAATTTTCTATTGAATTCAAAATAATAATATCCCTCTGAAATTTTGAACAGCTTTAATACAGTTACTTGCATAAGTGAGTATTTACAAGTGAAAACAAAGTGGATTTTCTGCTAATGAAAATGGATATTGTGGAAGAAAGCCCAAATTTAGGAGAGGACGTTTTGGTGGAGAAATGTACGATGAATGGCAGTAACCTTTCCTGTTAGGGATCAGAAACCGCACTTGGGAGTGACCAATCACCAGCTGAAGGAGGATGCCTTTCTTCCCTACTTTAGAATGGTTTAGGAAAACATCTGAAAGGGACTCACAATGGAAGAAAGCTTTCACAGGTAAAATGCATTGAGAGATTCAGAAAATACATTTGTAACCCACCAGCACAGCACAGTATTAATTAAATGGAAATTCTGTAAAGTTACAAGGATTTTGAGTAATTTGGTAAACACAGATAAAGGAAAATTTAGTAACACCATAGGTCCAGAGAAGCAATAGGAATTGGAAACCTGAATGTGTCAGATGAGGCAGAAGCTTCAGGAGTGGTAGAATCTCACAGCACATAACAGTGTTCAGCAGTGGGTCAAAAACGTACTGGAAGAATTGCTGCGCTCCCAAATTTCTACGAGGCTCAGTGACTTCTGATGGCCCAAAGAGAGACCCAAGGGAAATGGAGCCAGGTTAGATTTTCAACATAAGCTGATACCAGCAAATGCAGACTTTAAACTGAACACAGGAAACCTGTATGTTAAGACCAGACCATATTTATGTAATTTGCTCTTATTTTGAAACAGGAATCTAGCATTTGGGTAAAACTCAGCTAAAACCTGCATTATTTCTTTCCCTACTTCAAAGTTTCAGTCACATATTATTTTCAGCATATCCCACTTCAGACTTGCTGTTTGAATAATTAAAGAATAGCTCTCTAATACCAGCCAAACACACAGAGCTTTCATCATCTATAAAACCCTTCTTCATTGATGGGAATACATAAGCAGGCACTATATATGTTTGCAAATTATCCTTGGATTGCTGGCTAATTCTGCTTTTTAAAAAATTTGCTGTTACAAAAAGCTTGAGTTCCATTTTGTATGGTTCCTGTGGTCCTAATATCCAGCCATAAACTCATAACTACATGCATAATATGTACCATCAATTTGAGGTAGATACTATCTCACCTTTCAAAATTAAAAGCTATCATTATTTAGTTTTAAAATGCTAATCATCTTTCCATTAGTTCAAAAAGAATTTTGATCAAAGCTGTGTAAAAGCGAAATGGAGGATGAACTGCACAAGAGTTGAATTCATTAACAGTTGTCGACTGTTTAGCCTGAGTGATTGAATTATTAATACAGTAATTACTTGAAAAAAATTACATATACAATCAGAATCCCAGCATATATCCTCTAATTTCAACAAGTAGTTTTGCTTCCATAAGTACAATCAATGCCCTATACCTGTAGTATATCAAGTGCCAAAGTAAGTGCATTGAAGGAAAAGGGGAAATAGGGATAATACCCAAATTCTATCTTCAAATGACAGACATTGATTTTCTTGTCTCTTAATTTTTAGCAATTTTTTATTAACCTGGATCTGATTTTCAAATTAAGTAGACATTAAGTTCTTCAGCTGAATTCAGTGGTAGTGTGGTTCAGTGGTTTTGTTGTTCAAAAACATTCAAAGTCAGGGTAATCTTGTCACCCAAAAGCTCTTACAGATAAAAATTACCTGCCATGTCAAAATTGTTCTGTATTATGAATTTCTGTTTATTTTACTAAGAGTTATAGGCACAAATCATAGAATCCATAGGATTGGAAAGGACCTTGATCCAGTTCCAACCTCCTGCCATGGGCCCCAGGTCACTCAGGGCCCCATCCAGCCTGGCCTTGGACACTTCAAGGGATGGAGCAATAACACAATACCTGCAGTGATTGAGCATCTGCTCTTCTGGATCTGCTGTTGCTGTAGAGAAGAAAGTTAACCAAAGTAATGCATGTTTTACACAGTAAAAAATACCCTACAGCAGAAGAAAAAAAAGAATATTCCACAGTCTCATAAACAAAACCCAAAAGCCTACAACAACACAGTTTCAGTTCCACTTATTAATTTTACTAAAATGTAATTTAAAATATATTTATATCAGAAAAAAATGAATTAGATTTAGATTATGAAAAAAACAGAGGGACAAAATCACTGTACAAACCACTTGCCTCTAGCTGGATGTAAACGCTGTAAGCTACACTTCCTGATGGAACAAGTGTATTCCAGTCAAGTTGATGTCCTGCATTCCCAGTTCCAAAGCAGTGTTATGCCAGTGAGTTTTCTTACCCTTAAGGCCATCATTAAATAGTTCTGCTTGTTGCAGTTTTTTTTGCTGCATAAGTCAACATCAGAATAGAAAAAACTGCTGATTATATTACAAGATAATTTTAGAGACATTTTACAAGCATGCAAAACATTCACAGATTATTTTCCTATGCAGATTTTTTCAACAAATAGAAAGAAAACACCTTTTTATTTATTGGAAATTTTTAACCAAAAACTATTACCAGGACCAGCACACCAGTCTATTCAGTTACATTTTCATTCAAGTAAATGAAGAAGACCAGTATAAAACATGCAATTTGAAGTAGCTCTGTGTGAGATACAGGAAATATTAACAGTGAAGTTATCTACAAGAGAAACAAAAATTATCTACAAGGGAAACAAAAACCCCTTAACGAGATCACCGTCTCATAAAAGTAGGTACGTTCTTTTCTGCAAAAAGCTCCTTAAGAATCCATAATCAGCATTTATGTTGTCAGTTTCTAAGCAAGCCATATTTCCAGGCATGTTTATAATCTATCAAAAAATAGGCTTTAACAGGAATTCAAGCCATTTCTTTTAGAATGGTTCACTTATCTAGTACAGACACATTTCACACATGGGATAGGAGGAAGATGATGCAACTCTTCCTGCAGTTACCATGCTCTCTCTCCTGGTAACCCACATAGCAGCTGGTTTACACCACAGAAACAAACTGCTTGTGTAGTTTAGCCCTCCCCTCTACTTCCAAACCACAGCAGAGTGCACAAGAAGCACACTAAGAGCTACCTTTAACTACAGACAAGACTTAAGAGTCCATTTCAAATTCCTTTTCTGTTTTCTAAATGTTGCCTTTTTTGCCCATATAATCAGCAACAGGATTTACCAGAAACAGTCTCAAAACTGCATTAGCACAGAAGGCAGAAATAAACTTTAAAACTTTTAATGTAGCAACTTGAAAGTTAAGAGATAAATCTGAACTCTTGGTAAAATCATTGAAAATTTATCTCCTCACAAGAAAGTAGATATGAGTGAGGATGTAGGAGAGGTGTATCAGCTGGTAAATTATAACATCTACATTTTCTGTTACTTTAAAGCATTTATTTCTGATCCTTTATGCACTTCTAAGTTTAAGCTCATTCCACCAAAGCAGAAAGATTGTTATCTGAAAGTAGAGCTTGCTTCACATATTGGCAGTTAAAAGGGAAATACCATGTGATAAAGAAACAAATTTTAAATAACTTCTCTGGTATCAGCAGAACAATAGTTCATCTTTTGCATGACACACCTGATTTTCCAAGTCAGCTTTCTCTTGTTTCTTGGATTCCAGTGTCTGCTGGAGTACAGCAAATATATCTTGAACCTCTCTCAGGTTTGTTTGTTTCTTTCTTAGACCTTCCATAGAAATTTTTAACTTTCCTTGAGCTCGATTCAACTTTAGTTTTTTGGGTGCAGTGTTTGTGTAACTGTAAATAAAGACAAAAAATAAATTAAACATCTGAAAGATACACCCTTCATTCCAGGGTCTTTTTTTAAAAAAATAACATGAAGACGAACGGAAACCTCAGCAACTCTGTAGCTCATGCAATATTCTGTTTTATAACTCCTTATCTGAAGACAATTGGTTTTTACTTAATCACTTGTTTCTGTGCTGATACTAATTTATACAGTTTCTACATTTTTTTTACTGGAATAACACATAGTGATTGAAAGCAGAGAAGGTTTATACTTCCGAACTTTGTCCCATTTGATCACAATCTAGAATCCATTATAGATTTGTGCCAGTAGAAACACATAAACAATAATATGTATTAAGTAACACTAAACACACACATCCAGCCAACTATGTACACAAAATAAAATATTAACAGCTTTTCACAACAAAGGATCTTTTTCCCAGTTTTGAGGATTGCACTCTTTTATAGGGATATTTTCCTGAGGAGAATACTGGATGTAACATGTACTGAAAATATGTTCTTCATCATTCCAAAAACAAGCATGAAAATAAGCTGAAAAGTCCCTAGTCCTTCCCTAGGACCAGCAGAAGCAGAATTTGACACGTATTAGCCTGAATTAATGAATGCCCTCTCGCATTGGTGTAAGTTGCAGCTCTTCTTTAAAGTCCACCTTTAAAAATAATTTTCTAACAGTAGATATTACAATATTAGTGGCTGTTCCCAAACTGAGAAGTCGCCCAAGCATGCTTTTAGTACCCCACCAATCTTTTAGCTGAGTAACAAAACACCTTCTCAAATAAAGGCATGCCAAATAAGCCCACCATGACTCAGCTTTCAAGGGCCACCTTAGTTCCCAGAGCAGATTTACTGCTCAGCTGTCAGCTCCAGATGTTCCAAATTAGAAACAGCATCAAACAAAAGCACACTTCTTCAATGCATCAAAGGCAATGCATACCAAAAAATATCCTGTGGGCTTGATGTGACTACCAGAAACCTCCAAGGACATTTCAAGAATGCCCCAGTTTTGTGCAACACTCTAAGAGGATGTTAACTTTATTGCTATCTGAAAAGAGTATTGCTTCCATGCCTTCTTAGAAAAATTCACAGCCGAAAATCAGGCTCCACACCTTATCAGGTATCTTACATGAATTGATCTGTATTATTGGTTTTTTGCATGAGTATCCCACCAGTAATTTCACCACTCTTTTGGTGGTAAATTACACTGATAGACTGATCCCTTTAGTGAAACTTAACTATTTTTAACACATACTTACATATCATAAAACTCCATGGTTATGACCCATTTAGTTTTCAACTAAACATTACCTAAAATTAGATCCTACTAGCAGTATTGCAGAGTAAAACTGTCTTGTCTAGCTATTGAGCAGGTTAATGGACTTTCTAAAAGGTAAACAGAGGCAACCACGACCAATAATTGTAGTTATGGTTAATGCATGACCCCTACTTTTTTTTAAATTATTATTTTATACTTCACATAAAATGTCTTTTGTATTACAGGAGATCTTGTCCTGATTTATGTAAAATATTATATCCTACCGCTATCCAGCAAAAGCATTCACATTTTTCTAGTAAGTATTGTCAGTATTATTTTATTTGTGCATTATAAGTCAATTAAAATCTTTAACTAAAATTCTCATCCCTATAGCATTCTTTATCCTGCAGCATCACAAAACCAAAATACAGTCTTTGAGTGAACAAATTCTGTCTGTAACATTCCCTGGAAATTCAGCAAATGCACTGAGACTCAGCAGAGATGAAGCAAGTAATTTTAATTAAAAACTGTTTACATCTGGCTACTGGCCATTCTAGTTAGCAATCCATAAAATGATTGTTCCAGGTATTCTCTTATCAGCAGAAATTCTCACTGTAGTGTAACCATTCCCTGTGTGAGCAAGCAAGCAGAAATTGAAAAACTGTGAACAGAAGTTACCTTCTAATAGGATTGAGAGGTATCACTTACCTCCCAGTAGCACCTAAGCTGACTTAACCATTCAAAGTCACTCTCATCTTTGCCTTTTTTGCTTACTAGAGATGCAAGAACATCCTCAGCATGAACATCAAGGTTAACAAGTGCTCCTGGAGTCACTTGATTCTGCTTAGACAGCTTTCCTCACCAAGGTGAAAATGTCCTCAGTCTGTCTATTATCCTGTCCCAGAAAATCCTCTGGTGCCTGCAAAAAATTTTAAAAGTTAAGAAGTTAAAGGTTTGGTCTTAGGCATGATTATATTTTCTTGTATTTCTTATTTTTTACTATATTACTTTTATTTTTCTGTATTAAATAGTTCCTTTTCACTATGATACCAGTACAACGTCCTTCATTCACCAGTAGCTCAAAAGGGGGTTGAGATGCTTTTTTTCCTTTACAAACCCAAATAAAACACCAATGGCACATATCTGCAAACAAAACAGCATGCACAACTTAATTCCTGCAACACAGGAAATATCCATGTCCTTTTACTGTTTCCATTTTATTCTTTCCAACACTACCTAAGAATAAATAATTAAGAAAAACATCTGAACAATTTCCTTAAAAGACCATTTAAAGATTGATTAAAAAAAAAGTTTATCCTCAGCAATAATTCTTGTGTACTATCCTCTGCAAGATGCTTCCCACTGTATTTCCTGAGGATCGGTTTAAAGATGTAAAACTTTACTTACAGTCTCTGGAACATATAAGCTAATAAGGATAAACAAGAATTTTCTCTTCAACAGCTAATCCACCTCCAGTACGTACAAAGTTATTATTTATATAATGACTTTGCATGGCGGGTGCAATTAAGTCTACCTCTGCCTCCTCTTGATTTTTATATGTGCTGCTGAAGGTCAGTTTTCTCTTTTCACCTTTTAAGACCAATATATTCTCTTTCTTATTCTCCAGGCTCCGTTCACAGGCTAATACCATAAAAAGCTGAGCATACTCCAACTCTTCAAAATATCTGTCCTAGCGTAGGTGGGATATTAAACTTGATATCAATTTTCGGTCTAAACTCCCAAATTTAGGCCATATTTCTCCATTATCTAATTCATATGTAGGCCACATTCTCTCTGAGAGCCTAATAAGTCTAGGTTTTGAAAGCATAGACTCTTCCCCGATTAAATTCACCCCATTTTTCAATATTAGCCCCAGAGGGCTATCTCTTGGAATAATAGTATTATTATCCCCTTCACTAGAGGACACACAACCCATTCTGATATCCAAAAGTAAAGAGCAAAAAGACACAAACAAACAAACAAACCAATCAGAATTAGAACTCAAGACCTTCAGAGCCACAGCTCAGACACTAATCACCTGCACCACACCTTGGCTTCAAGACACCTACCACTCCTACAATTTAAACCTCTCCTGTTAAGGAGGTGTCCCTTCTCACCCCTGGGCAAAGAGCAGGACAGCTCTACTTAAACCCTAGGGTTCCCCAAACAAAATTACAATTTACAAATATCTTTTAGCACCTGACCTAGATGCTAAACAGAATACCCGCTTTATTCGATCACTCACCTACCTCCGTTCCAAGGGTTCTTGACTCTGATACCTCTGGACCTCTGCTGGCGAGATGAGGGGGGCCTTCCTTTGGTCCAAAGAAGGTTTCCCAGATGCCTCACCTTCCCCAAAATTGCCAGAATCTGATGCCTTAAGAAGCTGAAACAGAGGCTAGACAGAGTTAAAGGAATAAAGTGAGTATTTATTTAAGTACCTTCAAGGCCACACCCCGGCAGCACCAGAGCCACAGCAGTGACTTTGCCTGGTGGCTCCAAGATGGAAGCAAGAGAGCTAGTCACAAGATCTTACACTTTTCCCCATTCATTTGCATATAACAGTCAACTGTCCAATCAATAAATCACAAAGCTTCATCCTCCCTGCTTGCCTCCTTTTTCATGTTGTTTATGCTCTGGGCCTGGAGCTTAAAGAGAGTGTCCTTGAGTCCCCTGCTAGGACAAGACTGCCTTACCCCCATCATCCTGTGAAAAGATCCCAGCACCACTTAACATAAAGGTAAAAGCTACCCACCAAAGCAAAACAGAAAAACCCAAACCTAAGGCATCACTTCCCAGCAACAGCAACCATCAAGGAAATTGATTAGAGCAACCAGGTACAACCTTAACACAATAGTTTTCCGTGATTAAAAAAAAAACAAACCCAACACCATTAAGAGATTTTCCTCACAAGATTTCTTGTCCTGTTCTTTGCATGGTAGGGATGTTTCTCTGGGACTGAACTAGCATTTTGGTTTTCATTTTGGTTCTTGTTTTGGCTGACTTTGCACCGCATTCACTGCACACTGTCAAGTCTGTGTATGGGGACCCAAACCCAGTTCCTCTCCTTCTAGCAAAGGTTATATTACCTAACAAGATCCCTAATAAATATTTCCATACCAAGTAAGGTCTTTGGCCTTGGAAAAAACCTCAAGAAGTTCCTAATTAGATAAAAAAAAAGAATATTGGAAAAAACAGATGCTTTTTCTCTAAGTATTCATTAAGTCCTTTGAGAATTATTTCCAGAAATTCACTGCACTTCCTCAGTTTTTCCAGCATCTTGTCTGTTGTTACTACTGTCAGCACACGTCTGTTCTGGAAAAGAAATTATTCCAGATAAAAATATTATTGTCTTTTCAAGTGAATCACCACACAGCACTGCAGGAAGTCCTAATCAAAATGAATCTCTATATGACATTCTGCTTTACTTAAAACACTGTCAGGTTTACAATTTACTGATCTTGCTCATTGCCAGAGTTCACCGAAGAGGTAGTTAGGCAGCTTGTATGAAATTATTCAAAACATGAACTGTTATTTCTGTAAATAATTTCCAAACAGGGTCAATTGAGCCAAGAGCACAACTCCCACCACTCTGCTGGAGCAACCTCAATTTACACTGGCTATTCAACTGCATTGTGCAATTAAGCAACATGAAAAACTCAAACATTTTGATGGATTTTTTACAGTGTAGTTTTATGACAACAACAAAGTCACACATTTTAACCAGTAATCAAGTATCAGAATTCAATGCAAAGAATAATCCATCTTTCCATATTAAAAATATAAATATATACACAAGATATGAGTATTAATATGGCAAAGTTGTACACAGGCAACACTGACACTTCAGTACTAACCAGCAATGTGATCTAAAAAAGGTATTCCCTGATCCTGAGACATTTCCTAACTAAATACATGTTTAAAGAATTTTGTTCTCAAAACAAAGTTCTACTTGTTTTAAGAAGACAGGAATTTTTATTTTTATGTATTTTTATTTCTTTTCACAACAGCACATGAATAACACTTGTCAAGACACGTTGAATACTGGGTTTCTTGTATTTGTACACTGTACAGATGACAAAATACACATTAAGATATGGAGTGCTTTCCAAATTCTTTCTAGTGCTTTCCAAATTAATCTCTCAAATTAAATTAATGTAAATTATTAGAAAAGCTACTCCATAAGATGAAAGTTATCTCAGTTAACAGAAATGTAAAAAAGGTTTTGAAAATACCTTTAAAGAAATACAGTTGTCTGAACATCAGGTTCTGGCATTTAATTTGCCTTATGATCCATTTATAGCCTAACCATCATTACAGTTTTTAATCTTGCTCACCAAGTATGGGGCCAGGGAGAAAAGACACACTGAAATGTAGGAAATTATGCAGATTTACAATGAAGAAATCAAACCAAACAAATGCTTCTACTCCGTTCCAGTATGGGCTTGAATTTAAACCATGACTGAATTTATTATAGTTTAGTTCCATGCCAGGACATTGTGAACTGATCCCAACCTCTCACATTGCAATACAAAATGTTCTATCAGGGCAAAGTCCTGGCAAGGAAATGGAGACTCATACCAATCCCCTGCTCCACTTCCCAAAGCCTGGGAACACAGGTTCTGCCAAGGTGTCTCCTTGTCCCACCTAAACCAGTATGCATTCCCCAGAGCCTCAGTGGTGCTGGGATGGCCAGAGGTGAGACGGAAACAGGTAACCAGAAATGCCAGCCGACCCCAAGGTCCCTCCGCTGTGCCCCGTGTCTGCCCCTAAAGATACACACGCAGGAACACATATCAGGATGAAAACAAAACAACTATATCCATCGTTAGAAACTCCACAGAGATTTACAGGGACAATTTCAGCCTAATCAATCTACTGAGGGCTCGCTAGGAGTGCTGACAGTGACAACAACAATGGACATCAGAGAACAAAAACGTGCCCAAACTATTCCCGGTAGGAACAGCCCTGTCAGAGCCCATCACAAAAGGACACTCACCTTGTCAGGGAAGACCCTGATGGAGGCAGAACAACCTCACTGAGCAGCAGATGGGGTCGCTCACGGGACAAGCACACCTAAGGAGAGAGGCTGCACTGCTGAGCAAAAGGTGGCCCAGAAACGAACTCCTCACAGAGAACCAAGGCAGATTGGACCCACAACTCCTTCTCACCTTCAGTTTGGAGAATTTAATAATAAATTCCAAGTTCAGTTTCAGCCCAAAACCTCTGAATGTTTGATGCACACTCGCAATGTGCATTCAGCTTTGGTTTAACCCCCTGCTACACAAATTACACAAATCTTTCCCATCTAGTGACAAAACCAGACCTGGGTGCTGTTCAAAGTGATCGTGATGGGGTGCATGTCACGCACGCTTTGCTATCGCTGCGGTTTGCGGGTGCGGGCACGTTTCCCCCGGGGCCCCGTGTGCCCCACACTGTCGCCGTTTGATCAGTGTAAAGAAAGCCAGATGGGCCTAGCCTGCAGCTCCAACAGTCTTTATATTATAAACACAACTTAACTTGAAGGCAGAGCAGAGGCTAGGACCAAAAATCTCTAAAAGAAAATCCTTAAAAATCTCTCAAAGTAACATCCTTGAAAATCTGCCCCAGCAGGCCGGAACAGTGGCCTTAAGGGACCACTTAGGGGTGGGAATTTAGGGCAGGGATCCAACAGGAGAGGGGTGCCAGGCGGGGATTGCAATAGTGAAACCCATAAGGGGACACAGAGGGAGGGGGGACAATTAAACAACTAATAAGGCACTGAAGATTGTAAGATTGATACGGAATAGTCTGGAAGGAAGGCTGAGTTAGGGAAGGACTGACAGCTATGCAAATGAACACAATTCAGGCAGTACTAACAGTACAGGGAAAAGGGGTTACATCTCAGGACTAAATTATTAGCATAGGGGACAACAGAAGAAACCATTTCACATAAAAAATACATCACCACAGGTGCAGTTCCCTAACTGCAAAAATCACAGCCTTCCTTTGTGCAGGAAACACATTCACCTTGTGCCTGCTGCCTCCTAGACCACACCAAACCACAGCAAACTGCAGAAACTTCACCTACACAAAGACAATCAAGATGTAAGCATGCCAGCACAGCTCATAGTTGGGTTTATAAAACAGTTTTTAATGCATAATTTTATAACTATAGATTGTCAAGAGAAAAGTGACTTTTGTTCCCTTTCTTAGTATATTTATCAACAGCAAATGGAATAATTGCAACTGGTAAAGCAAGTCAAAGCAGTGTTGCCAGTTCTATAAATGGGATTCTTCCTGCTTGTTTTTTTCTTTCGTATGAGAAAAAGCTAGGGAAAAATAATTTATGCTTCAACATAGTTTCCTATTTACAACTAAGGTATGAAATAAAAAAGGGAATGGCATCATTCCCAGTCATTCAAAACACCAGTGTAACTTATTTTGTCACTGACACTGCCAGTGTCAATTGCAGGGGAAAAAAGTATCAAGGAAAGCACATAAATCAAGTGTACAAAAATAGTCTGAGTACCCTGTTAAAAGACCATCAATAATCTGGTTTCTAAATAGAATTTTTAATATATCACAGATTGCAGCCTGGGATTTTTTTTACATTTGCTTTTTTTTTCCTTGCCTTTTTCCTTCTGCTTTCTTCCCTGGGAAGATAGAAAACCTTCTGTACCCAAGATTTTCTTAAAATTTATGGGAAGTGGAAATTAAACCACTAAGTAATTTAAACCTCATCAACATGCTTTGCTTAAATTAGATATTTATAATGAAGGAATAATGTATGACTATTCAAATTTGCAATGAAAAACTAAGCCTGTAAAGAAATTTTTTTACACAATGTCATATAAATGTAAAAAAAAATCAGCCTGAACGGACTCAAATTCATTGCTTTAAGAAACGCCGTTCTTACAGTCTGGAGAAGAGCATCCTTTTAAGTCGTGAACCTCAGACACTCCATCTGTGGAAGGACAGTGCCACCTTCTGGAAACTGATGCCTGCTCGTTTAGCCAAAATCAACCTGACACTGTTGAAATTCTATTCTGGCATTTACACTCTCCTGCACAAAAGATGATTTTTTTTTTTTTTTCCCCTGCCAGTGATATCACCTAGCACATTCCAAAAAATACTTTGTAATTGAGCAGCAGTGAATGTCTAACTAGATGACTTTATCAAAATGGATCATTCAGCACACAATATTCAGAAATAGCAAATGTCTCAATTTCTTGCCTTTTTTGGAATAGTTTAGTAAGCCCACTTACAAATACATTAAAAATGCAACATCCTACTAGAAATCCCTTGACAATAACAAACATTTTCAGAATGAAGTCAGGTTTTTTGAATCACTATTAGAATTATATAACAGGATTACTAGAATCACAAGGTAGCTGGTATTTCCCTGAGGATCAGAATCCACAGAGCATGCATGAGAGGAGTTTGGGAGAGCTGGACTTGCTCAGTTTGGTAAAGTAGAAATTAAGGTAGAATTTAACTGTAGCCAGTAACAGATACAAATTCTTGCTTAGGAGATTCAGCTTGGACAGCAGGAAAAAATTATTCCCTAGGAGCCCTGAAGGCTCAGGAGGTAATCTGCAAGAAATCTGTGTTCATGGAGATTTCTGAAATTTGGATACACAAAGCTGTATCACCTGACCTGATGGAGTGGTGCCAAAAGTTTCTGCTGTTTGAAAGGAGTCAGATTAACTGAACTCCAAAGGCCCCTCCCAACCAATGTTTCTCTGATTCTGTCTGAACCAGTAATTTTTTAAAGAACCTAAATAAGGAAGCCAAGATGAAACAGAAGATGGATTACTATTTTATCAGAAGCAAATTTTTCGGTACATAGTAGAAATTCACTCTATACTCTTAAGACGGCAGTATATACCTGAAAAACTGATTCATCAAGTCTTTTAGTCAAGCATTGAATTATGCACTTTCCTTCAGGCATCTGAGCCATGATGTCAGAAAATTGGCTCCAAATACAGCCAAGTAGCCTGAACCTTCAGCCTTTCATCCATAATCTCCTGTATGAAAAACAGCTTTCCTTTGCATTCCCTATAGAGGGACATTAGCTCAGATGCATTAACTGCTGCTTCCAGCAAAGCATTTTCAGTAGACTGCTGAGACCTTTTGGGCAATTTGCATATTCAGCAGCAGGTGCAACAGGTGGAAGCTTTAAGAGTTCAGCAGATTTCACCTCATATGAATTTCTGCAATAACAAATGCCACGTTATTTTCGGCAACTGGATCATTTGTGGGGTTGGTGGCAGTAGTTCCTGAATGAGGTGAATCCAATAAACAAACAGTACCAGTGAACAAATGCAGGACATGTTTTAGCATGTAACAGTATTTGTGGACTAATTCCCTTTAACAGAATATGGAATCTGGCTTCTGACAAACACCCAAGCCCAGACCACTATTTGTGTTTGCTAGGATAGGTTGACATCCCAGAAGAGAGAGAGGAAAGCAACCTAAACTACTGAACCAAAACTAAGCAGGCCTTGACCTGCATACAAGACACCAAAAAGACGTGTGGTTTTAATTAAAATATTTCAAGTGGAAAATAGCCCAATATTTAAGTCATATTTTATTTCTGACTTCAAATTCCAAGTGTGGATGTGCAAAACATTTGGTTGACAGATTAAAGAGTTCAGTATTACTGCACCCACTATACGTACATATTATTACAATTCAGTAGTTATTCAGTCTTCCTTTGAGAGCAAAAAATTCAAGGTCCTTTAGTATAATTTGTTCTAAGTAGTCTCAATTTTTTTGCATAATTTAAAAATATTTACCACCACCATTTGACACTTCTTACTATCTCACCAGTATCACACCGATGTGATGATAGCAGTTCTCTCTATTCCCAATTCACCAACATAAGCAATTTGCAAAAAAAATGTAAAAATAAAATGCTATTTATAGCCCTATAACAAATGCCTATATTCTTCTTTCCCATATAGAAGCAGGAAACATTTTTTACAACTCTCATACTACTGGGCAATAGAGATGGAATTATTACCAAAAGTGCACACTGTTAAAATAGATATTGTATATTTGGACAATAAACTCATTTGTTGTACAAATATACAATTAATTCACTATCACTGGAACCATAGCAGTAATTCTCTCAACAGCGCAGCCATACAGGGCTGCACCAAGTCCTGTTAAATTAAATATGTGAAAACTTATTTAACTTCTTCCTTTACTCACTGCCACAGCTTCTAAAGACCATTAACCCCACATGTACCATTTCCTCTAAACAAAGTCCCTCTCTCATATTTTAGCTTCTGGTACCTCATCTCTGGTGAACTTGCTTCTACCAAGAGCTAGAGAAAAACACAGTTTGCAAGAGGAAGGTTAGGAAGGTCAGTTAATTTGCTTACACCAAAATGAAGACAAGGAATTTGGCATTCTCTTTGGCAGCAGTCCAGAATTCTCCATGCTTTGTTAGATTACTGAGAGAGCAACCAGTGTGTAATTGCCTGAATTTCAAGGACTGAAGCAATAGTGTTGTGTTATTGAAGTAATATCTTGTGTTATCACTGTCAGTCATCAAAACACTCTGAAAATTGGAATTACGAAATTACCATGACAAGCTTACTCTTTTCAATAGGCAAATCCAACTATTTTACATAAACAAGGAAGGAGCTTCTATACTATGGTACTGTAGCAATTAGAGAATAAATACTCATTGGAATGTACATTTAGGGATATGTAATGAAATCTGAAAGAGCATTTCTGCAGGTCAGTGGGACTTCTGAGCTATCCATATTAGCTAGATATTTATAGCCAAGCTTTCTAGGAAAGGCTTATGGGTTTTCACAACATGGCTACGTTTGGGGGATTTAAGAAGGAAGTATTTCATTGAGAAAAGAGACAAAACCAGATTAAAATCTATGCTCAAAGGTGGAAGTACAGAATTTTGAACACATGGCTTAATGTTAGAATTTAGTTTTCTGCTTTGGAACAAAAATATAAATCTTTCATCACATCCCTGAAATTTGTCTTGTCTTCAGTTTCTTCATCTCCTTTACATAAGCCCTAACATTTTTAATTGTTGAAGAGCTAAACAATTCAGTAGCTTTGTATTTTAAGCAGAAAGTTTAGACAATATTCTCTTAGTCTTCAACCTTTCCATCTCTACTTCAGATATATTTTAGCTGGTAAAACAAAGGTATTGATATAATACATCTGCTGTCTTAAGCACCAGAGTGTGTTAAAAATATTGAGGAACATCTCCAATGCATTAGCACTCCCACATCATTAGTTAAGAGTAAAAATCAGCTTGAAGGGATTAAATAGTGTGTGGCTAACAAGGAACAAAACCTTGATCCCTTTAAAACAAGATTAATTTGCTGCCTAAGGAGGATAAACAAAAGCATTTGAAGTCTCTATGCTTTGGATTAAGCCGAAGAGATTTCTTGTTTGGTTACAATAATTGGTTATGTTCTATTACAGAAAATTACCTTTATCTCTTTTCATAATGTTTAATGAAAGGAGATCCTCTCATAGTCTGAATTTTGACAATGTGGTCTGAATATCATCGACAGATGACAAAATATGGGTTCCTGTTTCTCTATAGTCAAGAACTCCATTTAATCCCATTCAGAATTCCTTTTCATTAAAGCTTTCTCAATTGAACGTTCTTTGCTGGCTGTTTCACCTGACAGGCTCAAACTTTTCCAGGAATGGTTCAAAATGCAAGTCAATGTATGACAAAACATTTCAGAAGAAGCCAGTGCTAAACCCACAACTTTGGACATCTTTCCCAGTGTCTTTCCTGCAAACCAGGATTGTGAATCACCTGGATTAGAGAAACATGGCATCTCAATTCTTCTACTTTGAATTTAACTTGCCTTGTTAATGCTAATGCATGTGGAGAAGTGTGGAAGGCTTTGACAAGTTTATACAGTCCATGCCAGTAGTTTTCTATATCACTTCTATTTATCTGGGTTCACTTCTCTGTCCAGTCTGTTTCCTGTTGTATTCCACAGTCAAATCATTGAGATGACATATGGGAACAAATTACCATGCTCAGTAAACTTGCAGTGTAAATCTCAGAAGGGGTTCCATGGCAGGATAATATTACACACTACCCATGATGAAATGCAGTTTGTTCATTCTCCAACACAAAATTATAGCATAACACACGTGCATCTTAAAGGTACCATATTCTCAGAGAGCAAACATTTTAATTTTTGCTTGAAAAAATTGCTGCAATTATGCCTGATATTAAACTTTACTGCAGCAAAAGTTCAAATCAATCAGACACAAATTCAGCTGACCACTGAGGCATCCACCTGTATTCCAAATATTTAATATCAGGCACATGCATCAGAACTTTGCTGAACAGCAAGTGACTAAAGACAAGTTACATTTCAAGGGTGAATGTAAGTGCTTTGCTGAACTGAAACATAAATACATCAAACAGCAGGGGGATGATTACTGAAGTGATATTTGTGAAGTGAGGAGATGGGATTTTACAGTTCCCAAACTGCAAACTCTACATCTGCTGAATTTTAAACGATCATTCAACAAAGGCTGTAAAGGCAAAATTACTTCATACAACTTGCCAATGAGTGCTTTTTAAAGTTTTCTTGTGAAGAAGTAAATGCATATTCAAGCTCTCTACACCTCAGGTTTCAGGTCTTTGATTAGTTTAGTGTATCAGGAAAGGATATAGAGTCTTCCACAGCCAATTCAATTGCTTGAATTTAAGTCTGGAACACCAAGAGATATTCACTGTTTGCCTGCACTGCCTGCTCAGCAGCCTGCAGAACATGCCATTACTTCCCCTGGCACATTGCCCACACTACAGAAATTACTTGTTATCTGCTGCTGACACTGGCTAGATGGGCATAGAAATAAACCCCAAGCCGTCATATACAAACACAGTGCTTTCTGAGAAACAGCTTTAAAATGTCCAGGTAATGCCCACATCACTAACTAAATACCTCTATTACTCTCTAAATACCTACATTACTAACCAGCCACGCTGCTTGCTACAATACTCCTCTACATCGGTGACCTCCAAACTTTCTTGATCACACATCCCTATCAGCAAGAAATTTTTGAGTGCACACTGCCCCAATACATGTATATTTATTTATAGGTTGTACACAAGCTTCTGTACTAACATATTATATACACAATAAAAGAGACACAAAAGTTAGACATTAAAACCAGAATAAGTTAAGATTAAATTAACAATACTATAATTAATTTTTATTAACTTTATATAAAACATTTTTTCTTTTACTAATAGTACTATCATTACTACTATTTTAAGTGAGAACAATTGTGTGATTGAATGTGCTTCATTAGTCTTGCTTCAATGCTTTGAGATTCAAAGGTCTAAGTTCAGTTTATTTTAACACTTTAACGGCTGTCAGCTTAAAAGTAAAGTTTGATGACAGATTCAAATGGAAGAACTGCATCAGTGGCTGGGCTTAATAAATCATGATCCCATCCACCAGTTATGCAAAGATTTTTGTTTAAATTCATATAATTTATTTTCACCTTCCCTGATGTCACTTTGTTGTTCTTGCAAACTGACTGGAAGGTCTTGCATTTTTGAATTTTTAAAATCACAAATTTTGAAAGAGATTGCACAGAGCTTGTCCAGTGGAGATTTGAAGCTCTCCAAGGCCACTGCCTCCGCAGGCAAACTTCTTCCCTGCTTTATTATTCACTGCAAAGAATGTCATCCTTGTGCCTGCCAACTGAGGGAGCTGTCCCTCCTGCTGCTGCAGCAAAGCACCAAGAGGAATCTGGCACTATTTTCTCTGTAGAATGTAAATACATTCCTGCACCACATTATTTTCTCCCAGCATACAGAGTTCCTCAAGGCTCTCTTCACACACCAAATGCTCCAGCCCCGTAACCAGCCCCTGGTGAGCTGATGGACTTGGATTTATCAGCAGCTTTACAGATGAAGTGGGTAAAATCACCTGAATCAATCAGGTGACTCTGAACTTGGAACGTGCTCTTTGTTCTCTATGTCTTACCTAATGAAACTAATATAAAGCTCAAGTGGCCTTGATTTGGGTAAGCACTACCTAGCAACAACCAAAACACCAGTGTGTTATCAATGTAATTGTCATACTGAGTCCAAAACACAGCACTGTGCCAGCTACTGAGAAGAAAACGACCTCTAGGCCAGCTGAAACCAATGACATAATATTTGGTACTTTGCACCAAGCTGAAGACTTGGTACGCAAATTAATTTCTGTGGTTTCTAAAGGGATGCCCGTAGGAGAGAATCACTCTCTCTGGAAACACTACAGGAACATCAGCCCAAACCAAAAGCATCTGTTTAAATTTGCACTGCTAAACCAATTAAAGGAGATCTGGGCAGCTTTAAGGAGGACTGTGTTGTTTGTAAAACCCTGTTTTGCAGAGTTCGCAGCACAGGTTTGATTATTGGGTGCCAATGCCCTGCGCTTCAGCAGGACCGAAGCCTCTGCGCCGCGCCAGGCCCTGCTCACACTGAGGGAGGGCAGGGCTGGCAGCGATAAAACCCGCCATGGCAGAAAGTTAACTCATAAAAGGGACTTTAAAAAATTGAAAAAAAAAAAAAAAAACAACAAAAAAAAAACAACCAAACAAAACGCACCTTTCAGCTCAGAAAGCCCGCTACAGCAGCGCGGTGCCCCGGGCGCTGTGGGAGCGCCTCAGCCGCCGCCCCGAGGCCCCGCGCTCAGCCGCTGCCGGCGCTCAGCAGCGGGACGGGGCCCAGCTCAGCACCGCCCCATCCCCGCCGCTTCCCGGCTTCCACCGCCCCATCCCGGCCGCTGCAAACCTGCGGCAGCCTCATCCCGGGCGCGGTGCCTCGCCCAGCGCCGGGAGCAGGGCAGCGGCTGCGCCGCCGTGGCACTGAGCCCGCGCTGGGCTCGCCTCAGCCGCGAACAGCTCACGGCTGAGGGGACGGGATTAAACTTCCACAAAGTATCCGCAGCTGTGCCAGGCCCGAGCTCAGCTGTGCTGTTACTGCACCGCGATTGTCCGCCAGCAGAAAAAGCGTCAACCCCTGCTGTGCCTGCCAGCTTCAAATAAGGATGGTGAACATGGCTTTGAGCAGCATGTGCCATTCGCTGCTGCCTAGGCAGGTGTCCTCCTTACCTTTATAAATAACCCACGCGTATCAGTGAGTGAGTGCCGGTGCTCGTCTTTAGGCAAAGCAGGGGGGGCAGGTGCGTCAGCTAAACATGCAAAGGAACTCAGCTGTGTTTGCAAAATGATTCCTACTAAGATAGAATGGGGTTGGGTGGCTAACCCATAACAGCAACCAAAGGTTTCCCACGTGCCTCATCATGCATCAGCCCATCTTGTGCACAATGACTTAGGATTTAAACAACCTGCGCTCACACTCCTGGAAAATTACAGAACACAAGAAAATATAAATAAAAATCTAATTCCGTTTCATAAGTAGTCAGTGAGTGTTTCCTCCACTGAATCCAATGTTTGACCAACCTAAATCAACTACTGGCACAGTTGGTATGACTTTAACACTTCGCTGTGGCCAGGTTTGGATTTCTATGGGATCTGAAACAGCTTTCGCTATGTTGAATAGTTTGTGAATTTTAAATTAGGTTTCTATATGTTTTCACAGCAATATATAAAAGGTAGCACTACATTTTACAGAGTTAACCTGCTGAAAAATCCCTATAAATGAGCTCCAGTTCAGGTCTGTAACCAATCTTGCGAACTGCACACAGAGCATTTTGAGTTTAGATAGCAAGTTTTAAACAAAAAAGCCCCTTCATTAAAATACAAGCAAAGAACCACTAGGGTATTTCTGCTTTGTCCAGCTGTAGAAGGCTCAACATCACCTGGAATTCCCAGTGCATTTTCTAAATCCAAGCCAGCACCAAAGCCCGGTTTTGATTTTGAAATGAGAAATACCCTCATACTCAACCTAGCCTAGAGAGATTCATACAAGCTCTACTCTGTACTGGCTATGATATGGACCAGCCCAGCTGGAAACCATGCAAAGAGAGATCCTGCTTTTTCAAGTATCAGAACAACACCTACAGCAAGCAGTGGCATATTCAGCACACAGTGCCCATGTACTGCTGGGCATAAGAGTCCTTTTGCTAGAATGTGACATTTGGGGGTTTATTGTCTGATTGGAAACTGGAAATAGCATACCTCCTTGTACTCTTCAGAGGAAGAAAGACACAGATTGCTCATATGAGCAACATTATAAAGAAAATCCTTACACCTGTAGTATTTTTCATTATCAGAACTTTCTTCTTACAAACAACAATAATACCTACCTTGCTGTTTATTCACTACATGGGCTACCAGATAAGAATTTTTATGTCATAATTCCTGTACCTGCTTTTAACTATTAAAAGGTTTCCTTATACTCTCATAGCACATTACTCATTGGTAGATGACTTGGCAATTCAGCTTTGTAATATTACCATTAAATTTGGTAGACTTTCTACACGCTGATTCATTCTGTATCTTGCTCATTTCTGCAATGCTGAGTGGACCAAGCAGTATTTTCAAGCCTGTCAGCTGCCAGGTTCTTAATGCCCAAGATGAGCAGTTTCTGAAACAAACAGAAATTGCACACTCATGTTCTGCCCCAACTTTACAAAGCACTTTTTCAAACAATTTTCTCACTTGCCAAGAGCACAAGCATGGCTGTCCTGGTAAGAAAGGGTCAGTTATTATCATATAATGGTTTGGGTTGGAAGGGACCTTAAAGATCACCCAGCTCCAACCCTCTGCCGTGGGCAGGGACACCTTCCACTAGACCAGGTTGCTCAGAGCCCTGTCCAGCCTGGCCTTGAACTCTTCCAGGGATGCGGCATCCACAGCTTTTTTGAGCAGCCTGTTCCAGTGCCTCACGATCCTCACTGTCAAGAATTTCTTCCTATTATCTAAGTCTACTCTCAGTTGAAAGCCACTGTGATGCATTTCTCAAAGATGTGTCCTTCCTTAGGACTTTAGAAAAGGCAGAAACTTCAAATTGTCTCAAACCACCATTAAACAGAATAGTTTGTTTTCTTGACATGTTAAAAAAGATAGGCATCATTCCTGATAGGAGCTCTCACTGCAAGAAATGTAAACATTCAGATAGTTTCTGAACTTAATGCTGCAACACCAAAGCAACCACATGAATACGCTGTTTCTTTCACTAAAAAGAAAGCCCATTAGTGCATTTCAAACAATGGAAAAGCTCTGTCACTGAAATGTACCTTTGGAAGAAACATACTATCCAGACCACCAGGAGTTAACCCCCTCTTTTGGGTGCAATTCCCTTTCTAAAGGACACTTGTTTTGGGTTTTATTTCAGCCGTCTACTTGAAAATGCAACAAATGTACCATGGATGGTATGCCCTAGGAAGTTAATATGTGTAACAAAGATTCCATTTAAGTTGTCTTACGCAGCCATTCAGAAAGAATTTAACATAAAAAGTATCACCCCAGTAAGTACAGCAAGATAGAACTAGATCATTACAAACAGGAACACCAACATTTTCTACATAACCCCCAGACACATGAAAAACAGTTCCAGGAAGTGAGCTGCTAGTGATTCACTAGTAGCAGTCACCATGGATTCAGCAAGGGGAAGTCAGACTTGAGCAAGCCTCTGCAGTGAAATGACTGCCAGGCACTGAAGGGAGAGCAGCAGATGCTGCCTGCCCAGACCTCAGCCAGGCCTCTGACACTCCCCCAAAAGATCCTGGTTAATGATGATGGGCAGAGCATGCCCTCAGCAAGCTGCAGGTGACACAGAACTGGGAGTGGCTGATACACCAGTGGGTCCTGCTGCCATCCATAGGGACCTCTCCAGGCAGGAGAACCAGGCCATGGAGGAAGAGTCCTATACACTGATACATCCGGGAGCCATCCAGCTGGAAAAACTCCTTTGCACAGAAGGTGCTGGGGTCCTGGGGTGGAACAGGAGCCAGCAGTGTGCCCCAGACCAGGCTGATGGCATGGGCTGCACCAGTAGGGTGACAGAGGTGACCCTTCCCTTTACTTACACAGGAGCAGTGCCCAGTTCTGGGCATCCCAGTGCCCAATGTGAGACACATAGACATAGCTGGGAGCCCAACTAAAGGCCACAAAGGGATTCAGGGACTGCAGCACCTCTCCTACAAGGAAAGGATGAGGCACAGCAGGGATTGTTTACCCAGCAGAAAGCTCAGGGAGACTCTTATCAACATGTATCATCATCTGAAGTGGGGATGCAAAGAAGATGGAGCCAGGCTCTTGTCAGTGATGCCCAGTGACAGGACAAGAGGGAGTGGGCACACACTGGAACACGTGAGTTTCCATCTGAGCACAGGAACATACTTTTACTGAGGCTGACTGAGAACTGCAGCAGGTGGCCCAGGGAGATAGTGTCCTTCCTTGGAGATCCAAAGCCACCTGGACAACGTTCTGGCCAACAAGGCCTAGATGGGATGGCTAGAGCAGGGGGCTTGGACAACAGCGTGACTTCCAGAGGTCCCTCCCAACCTCAACCAGCCTCTGATTCTGTGAACACACAAAAACATGGAAGTTTTGAAAAAGTGGCAAAGTTTATTTTTTTTTAATATAAAAAGGTAATGAACTGCATAGAAGTATGACTTCAGTCATCTGAAATATTATTCAGCATTCATTCACACTTGGAAAGTCCATGTAACATAGCAGGAAGCAAAACAGACTAACAGTTGCTTACAATGTATGCATTTACATTCAATTGGAGTTAATTTGGACAACAGTATTTTAAAATAAATCAAATGCACTTATCTAAACAAAGTCTGATTCAAGGTATATCTTAAGTATATATAAAATACAAATAAAGTCTTCAAAACTCATATTCTTTGGATAAAACCAATTTTCAATTATTTAAAGATAAGCTAGCTCTAAAGTAGTAAGAAATGTAAACATCAGATACTGTGATAAAAATCTTAAAGAATAACAGCTTTGTCATAAAGTGTTGGCATAAGCTATCAGCTTTATTTTCCAGATGCTAAAAAACAGTTGTAATTTCGATACAGGAATATTTTGGCAGAATTTTAAACTATAACAATTTCTTTAAACAATCTTTTTTACCTTTATCTACACAGCTTTTTGGCATTTTGGCATAAAGCTAAGTGAACTTTAACTTCTACATATGTATCAAATAAATCAAATGTTAAAATTTTGTGGTTTTAACTTACCCAGTTCAAACTGGAGTCCATGGTGGTGGGAAAAAAACCCCGAAAGGTCAGGTAAGATTCCAACTGGAAAAAGCCAAGGACTTTGAAAAGTAAGGGTGTAAACTACCTGAGCACAATCCAACAAGCTGCCTCCTGCGAGGTAATTCTGTAATTATATATCCAATCAGTACCACTGAAAAAATCTCCATGAGAATGAATACACGGAGGAGACTCGGTGTGGTTCACTCAGAACCCAGCTATCAGAGCTTTGTCTCTTCTGAACAAACCTGTTACTTCACTTCACACGAAATTAAGTCTTGAGAACTTCTCCTTCTCCTGACAAACACAAGCTGAAAAGTTTTACATGCCTTACACCTCAGTCTGCTTTCCATTTGTCAATGTGAGCATCCCCCAAACCAAGACAAGTCCTGAATCCCCCCAAGCATTATGGTGACACCTTATACTGAAATCTGTTTGGGAAAAAACCTGCTCTTTCCTTGTGTGAAGAAAGATAAAACACAAGCTTTTACCACTCATCAGGTTCACCTCTCAATCATATTCCAAAATGCCAATCTGCCCAACTACTGACAAATCCACAGGCACACTTGAAAAAAATTATCAGATGGTGGTATTTTATTACAAAAAACCAAATCCAATTCAAAGACAATTAAACTAAGCATTGAGGAGTGGAAAATCCCAAAATATTTTAAAGTGGCATTTACTTTCAAAATATCTGTAAGATTTTTAATAAATTCACTGCTTAAAAAGGCTCCCAGCCTCTGTTATGATTAAGGGGTTTATTTTAATAGTTTCAGGCTGTTAAGGCACAACTGGCATTTGCTCTAAGACAAAACTTGACACAGGCATTATTACCTCAGAGCCAGAAACAAGTGGAAGGCACAGAACTTTAAAAAATACCACTAAGCAAACCAATTTTAAAGGCTTAAAACAATTATTAGGTAGTTTGTCTTAACTAAACTGCAGTCCATTTCTCAGAGCAGGCATGAAGCTGAGTAATTGTGGGCAACAATAATTGACAGCAAGATGCACTTCTACATTAGAGGCACACAGAGAAAAGTTGTTAATTGCAGTTTCACTGGCAAAAATGGTTATGTTCAGTTTACTCAGTTTTACTACTTTTAACTAGAGGCTTTGCATTTTGGGGCTTGTTTGTGTGGGTTTTTTGAGGGGGGATTGTTTTGGGGGTTTTTTTAAGATAAGGAAAAATCAATACAGGTAGATTATACTATTTCAGAGGTTTGATAAAAACAAACCATCAAGTTAAAATATTCACATCAGCATAGGAACCTCATCTTCAAATGTAATTCATGGTAAGAAGTCAAGGACCACAAGCACAAGGACTGACAATCTATGTGTTTTCTATGCCAAGTGTTGCAGAGATCCAACACAGCATAACCACACAGAATATGCATGATAATGCCAAGTGGATCAGATCTGTAAGGTAGAACTACTAGTGGTCCTAGAGGGAAAACAGGTTTCCAAACGGCCCCAACAGATAGTCCCAAAACATACCAAATTTAGCCTCTATTTAAAGCAGTGAGAATGGTAGCAAGCAACTCCAGTAAACCAGCAAAATTCAGCTTCCCTTCTTCCCTTCCCAATTTCTTACTAAGGGTAGTCCTAAAAGCATGCATGTGTTCAACTACTGTTTGGCAAAGGCTATGTTTAAACTCATTTGCAGGTTTCAGTTTGTTCAATCTAGCATCATCTTTTGAGTAGAACTTGAAAAGTGCAAAAATATTTCATTAGATCTTCATTAAAAAAATAATTCATTTTATTGGCGCAACAACTCCAAGTCCTCAGGAGTTACATCCACTGCCAGCAATGGATAGAAAAGGAGGCACCAGCATAAAAGAATCAAAGTGCATTTCCAGTATGCCAATGCTGCACAAATTGGCAAGCCAGAACCTTTTTTTCACCACTGGAAGAGATTATATTGAAATAATTTCACGCAAAGTCTGTATTATATATTAACACACGAAGTCTGTCATGAGGTCTTGGGGATACTGCAACGAATCGTCAAAGCGGAAGCGTTTGGAGAGCGTGCTGCTGTCCTCTGGAATGTTCTCCTTGTCCTCCTTGTCGCTGCAGCTACCATTGCAGCTGGATTTTACACTCCACTCTTCTGAGCACTTTGTTGTGTGTCCTGGCAGCTGAGAGGAGCAGCAAGTTTCTTCAGGGCTGCACAGGAGCGTGAGCTCCCCTTGCTGCAACCACGAATGGGAGAGACAGTCCGCTGCAGTGGGCCTGTCCCTTCGGAAGAAGAAAGGGAAAGGTGCTTGAGTTAATTTCACCAATACTAAAAAACTAAAATGGCTCTGATGCTAAAAATCCTAAGCAAAATTGACACTGAAGAGTCAATATTGGTGTGGTTTCACCCCTACCTCAGCTGCTACAAAACACAGTTAGGTATTGGCTACATGCACCTAGATTTAGTTGATGGATTACCCTAAAGCTGGTACACTTCCATCAGAACAAGGAACAGAGTGCCTGGGAATGTTTTCAACATGGTACACATAAATGGGCACTTGCTTTTGATTTTAAAGTCATATGTTTTATACAGACCATAAATAGTGAGGCTCATGAATATTTAGTCATTATGCTTTCAAGGATAGCCAAGTCAACAGGATGCCATCAACTCTGACATTTTCTAGTGTTTTACTCTTGCAATTCATCTGGCATAAACCCTTTCAAAATGCAGATCCTACCAAACAAACCAGACTTAGCAAATTGCTCCTCTGGATAACTTAATACAGTGCTACTACAAGTTTTAATTGTGTTCTGCATTGTTAACTTCCACAGAACTTGCCAGAAAACTGGCTCCAAGGCAGTAGAGCTCATTACTTGTCCCTAACTCCACCACACGGGAATATTTTTCAGTCAGAAAAGTGCAACTATTTTGAGGATGTAACGAAGACTCTTGAGATGCCCAGGAGAAAGTGAGTAGTAATTGTGACAGAATGTCAAATATCCCACAGGTCCACACAGAAAGTTATCAAAGCAGGTTCTTCATCTTTGATTCCTTTTTTCTAGGTGCTCCACAAACATGAAAGACAAGATTCTCTCATGATACTGGGGTTTTGTGAATCATTTCAGATCCTGACAAACCATGTTTGTGAGATGTTAAGACAGGAAAGAGTCTTCAGGCATGACTTCATATATGGAGTCCTTATTGTCTCAAGAGCAGCCACTTCCCAGGAATCGCCTCCTGTCATCTCCTCCTATCCAAAAGCCTCTCCCAGCCAGGCAGGGTCACTCCTGCCTACTGGGGGCTCTCTGAAGATGACAAGAATCACTGTCTCACCACAGGCGACATTATCTAGCACTGCAATCAATAATACCTGACCAGCTCACTTTTCCAAGTTCAGCTACTCTTGATTAGAGTCTGAACTCCTGAAGAATGCAGACTTAAGGGGGTGTGTCTTAACTCCAAAAAGATTTTCACTTTGGATTGAGAATATTTTCAGAAGACTGAACAAGGCAAAACACTGCCAAGTATAAATATATAGTAAGAGATGTATTTAAGTAAAAAGATAAAGGAAACAAGAAATCACTGCAAAGAGGTTGCACTGCCTTTCCAAACTACAGTAACTATAGAAAAGAATCTCTGTCTAAACTCTTTCTAGAGTATACATCAATAAAATCTATTAAAAATCTGTCACTGAATGAAAATATAAAGAAACTCAAACCAAAAAAAACTCAAAAAACAAGCCTAATAATCACATTATCCGTAAAAATAATAAAAATGGTATGTGACAATTTTAGCCAGCCATTGAATCCAAGATTCTTCTCAGACATTATGGAAAAGCATAAACCTGCACTTCTAAATATCCAGTTAAAAATACCAATGCATTGTGAAATATCTAACTGATCTTATTAGTGACATTAAATAAACACATTAACATTCACTTTTTCTAGGCACTCCACAAATTTAGAATTCTTGCCTGGAGGAGTGTGCTACTTACTCTGGATTTTTTATGAGAAGTTTTTGAATGAAGTCTTTTGCAGGCTGTGAAACTGATGAAAATGTTTCTTCTGAATAATCCACGTTAACTTGAGATATATTAAGGTAAGTTTCTTGAACATCAGCTCCCACAAATGGAGATTCTTGTGTCAGCAGCATGTATGAGATGACACCGATGTTCCTGAGATAAGAACACAGTGTATAAACTTACTAGAGAACAGAATGTATAAACCTGCTAGAGAATCTAAACAATTCACCTTGCATATATTTTCTGTGCTGCTGATCAAACTTCCTGACATATCCCACACTCAGAATTACAGCAAACATGTTACCCCTCAATTTTGTGTGATTCAAGCATGACTGCACATACACACACAAGGAAAGATATATGTGTATATATCTCAATGAAAGGATTTTTGAAAATTGTTTAACTTCAATATACCCTTTTCTTCCTCCTGAGATTGTTAGGAAAAGGAAATACCACTTTTACACAGCCCACTCTTTGGACATATGGCAATTCTGGATGATAGAGCTGCAATACAGACATTCTAACCTGCATGCAAATAAAGCCCATCTTTCACTGCAATTCTGGATGACAGAGCTAAGACTTTTAATCAACCTCTGTGCACATTTGACATCTGAGTTGTGTTACAATCTCCTCTAGCTGAGATGTTTCTCCCAAGAAGATGAACATGAGTACCACAGACCATGCAATCTATTATAAATCTAAAGATAGTTTCTTGATGCATAATAAAAACATTTTTAGGAAGATCATTCTTATAGATCAGAATTTAGTACTCATTACAGTGTGGAAACATGCAGCTGCTGGATTTGTCATTGTGAGCAGAGCATCAATAGGTGTTTTTTTATGTCTTCCCACAAAAGCAGGCAAATAATGTGATTAGAAAACATTCATGAACAGATTTAGTTACTATTATGATTTGAGCATTTCAAAGGAGCAATTGGCAACTTTTAACAGTGAATTTTAATTAAGATGCTGAAGATTTTATGTTTTAAAGGAAACATTTCAAAGCTAGTCTTTAACTTAGCTCATAAAATTAAAAAGCCACAAAAAGTTGTGGGTCAGTTCAAGATACTTGTAATTTTTTATGATTCATCCCACAGATATTTCTCTAAAAATAAGAAGTAGGAAGTTTACATCCTCCTTATAATTTGGATTAAAAACATTTAACAACGTAAAAGTGGGGAGGGAAGTGCTGTAGAGTAGCTAATATCTGAAGCATGTCACCCAGGAGTAAGTAATACCTGAAGTATGTTATCCAGCCACTGTTTTTATTCCCTCAGAACAAACACCTGTCCTCCACAGGCTCAGAAGCCACCAGCATTCCCCACTAAGTGTGCAACAGACCCACTCCTGTAAACCCTGAGTTACATCCTGAGGACTTCTTCCCCTCCCATTCCTCCCTCAATCTTTCAGCCAGCCCACCAACAGAAGGGGATTCTTGGAAGCCAGATGAAAGTGCCTCAGGCCCTTAGATTGTTAAGGGGTCCCACCAAACCTCAGTAAAATGAAGACAAAACCTACCACATGTCTGTAGCTGTGGTAATAGGATCATAGTTCACGATTTCTGGAGCTAAAGAGATGGGGAGAAGAAAAATGCTTTAATAAATACCTTATTCAAATGGCCTTGAATCATACACTACATTTCTGGCATTCTTTTGCCAACCATTATCATGAGACTCAACATGTAGTTCCAATAATTAGGTTTATTATTTCCAAACCACAAGGGTGGCAGAAAGTTATTTCCGTTTGCCTAGACACGGATGTTTACTTTGTTCACACCGAAGTGGCACTACATGGCCTCAAGTTTATCCAAGTTTCAAGATGTGTTCTAAACAGATGCACACACATAAATTTTTCTCCTAAGAGGTTTTGAATTCTACAGCTTTTTAAGGGAAATGCATAAACCCTTCAGCACATTAGAACTGCAAAAGTGGCTGTCAGCATAGGCTAGGTAGCAAGTTGCTCACTGCAGAATGAAGTGCTCTTAACATGGAGTGCTGGCAAGTCATGAAGGATACTTGTCCCTCAGAGAGGGCCAAGTGTCAACAGCAATCTTCCCCTTTCCAAGGAATATTTTAATCTCATTAAATCATCATATTGAATACAAAGATGTTACATTAATTCAAAGAACACTTCTTTGTGCATGCTAATGTTGTATTTTAATTCTAATCAGAACAATTTAACAGCCTGTAACACAGCAAATACTACAGTATAAAACTGAGAGGTGCCCTTATTGATATAATTTGGGATTTTTTGGAGCAAATATTTGTTGACTGCTCTTAAAAAAGAGCAGCTCAAAACACTTTGCCCTGTCCTGTAATGTTCTTTATCAGCTTGTAAGTTGCTAAGTGTGGTACACGAACTGTTCCTGTTTTCTCAGAAGCCCATGAGATGTTGTGAAGCAGCCCTTCCATACCCAGATACTCTGTTGTTCCCATGATCTGCCGCAGTTCATTGGAATTCTCAAGCTTCCGGGACATCCCAAAATCCACAATTTTTACATCACCGAGAGGATTGACACTGCTCAGCAAAATATTTTGAGGCTAGAATAGAAAATATTGCATTCCTAATTAATAAAATACAATCTGGAAAAAAAAGCCTAATGTACTAAATGACACTTCAGCTTCTATTATGCAATACTCATTGCTAAATGTTATTTAAAAATATTTCATCTCTATCCCTTGAATCTCATTTTAATATCATTTAATCTCCTTTTTCTCATCTTTTTTATGTATTTAACAAATGACTTCGATGAACATAATAAATTGAAGATAAAGGGCTAAAAAAAAGCCTGCTACAGCCTCACCTTTAAATCAAGATGAACAATATTGTTTTCGTGCAAGCAGCAAAGTCCTTCAAGTATTTGCCTTATAAGCCTTATAATATCCCTTTCACAAATTCTGTCATCCAGATCTGGGACACACAAGTCAAATATTTCTCCTCCAGCAGCACTGAAACACATTGAAGAACACCTATGTATTAAGTTTAAATTTTGAAGCTTAAGTGAGGAAAAATATTTTCAATACCACCTATTTATCTAAAGTATATCTGTAACATCAGAGAGGCTGGGAATACTTTTTTTTTTTAAATACATTTATGCTAAAACACTTAGAAAAGAGGAAAAAAATCTGATGATGCTTTCTCTTTCCTTATAGCCTGAAACAGCAGTTGAGACAGCAAAAAGCACTTTGACTGGTAACCTCATAACGCTCCAGTCCCCTCAAGCAAGTGGGCAGATGCCTTCCAGAAGTCAAGTTCTATCATCAGTCCCTAATCAAAGAAGCCTTTCTTTTCAAGTCAAATCTAAAATTTCTTCCATGAGACCAGTTCATAAATAATTCAGAGCAGTGTAAAGCAGCATGGAAATATCTGTGCTCCTGTGGTTTATGAGTTATTCCTACACTTGGATGCAGTGTCAGCTGTCTCCTTTCAGGCTGGGTTTGAGATCATTATTTGGCCTGCTCTGAGTGCCTGAAGTCTCTCTCTCTCAAGGATGAAGGGCTTCCTCAAAACTACAGATCACTGAGCCTAAACTTCATTGCTAACAAAATGAGAGTCTATTAAAAAGTCAGATAATGGACAAAAAGAATGAACACAGCCACAAACCTTCTGAGGTTATGTGAGGAGTCAGTACCACCTCCCCTAGGTGACTTCATGGCAACATGGACATGAGGGGAAGGGCAGAGGATGCCACGAATGTCAACTGGCTCCCACAGAATTCCTGTACTCAAGTTACATTATGGTCTGCATGGGTGGGCACCCAGATGGGTAAAGAGCTAAAAGCTCTGCAGAAAAGGATTTGTAAAAAAAGCCTTTAAACAACGAATAATATGTTAGGGGTCATCTAGCTCCAGGAAATAAAGAAGCTTTTTAAGATAGAATCTAGCTAAATTCCTTCAAATTTTCCAAAGAATATACCATGGTGTATGGAGACCACCATTAACAGCGCTTCAAATACTTTGCACATGAAACTTAAAGCTTAGAAAGAATTAATTTCACAGGCTGTATTTTTGTTCCTTACATTCCACACTAAAATTTACACATACAACAAATATGACAGATAATTCAATTCCCAAATTAAACTTATTTTTCAGAATTAATAAGAAGCTTCGAGGACGTGTAAAAAAATGGGGGTTTTTTTAGGAACCTGCTCCAAAAGTCACTTTTAAAATAACAAACCCACTAAATTTAGGAGCTCAAAACAAAGTAACTGTAAGTCTTCAGTCACCAAAAAATATCAAGTGCTAACTTGAGGTTCACAGGCATGGATGTGCTCAACCTCTCTGAAATCTGTGTACTTCGTATCAGTGACTCTTTTTTTTTTTTTTTTTGTCATTTGAGTTGCATCAAAGCACTCAGGACCTTCTGTGGTATTCCAAGAACATTATTTCCAGTCAGCTTGCCTGAAACATCCTTAAAGGAAAAAATATGAAGTATATTATAATGCAAGATTAGCATAATGTATACAGGGTACTGCTGCAATTCTTCTGGGCATTCAGGCAACTCATGCAAAAAATGAATATATTGAAAGATTTGTTCCTACAAACATGGAACGTGTGATGAAGGCATATACTTACTATTCCAACACTAAGATGATTTCATTTGCTGTTTCATAGACTTCATGGAGATTAACCACACGAGGATTGGATTTCATTAATTCAAGGACGGCAATTTCATGCAGAATCTCTGCTTTGCAGTCTTGACCTCTTCTTCTCTTCTTTAAAAATTTAGCTGCATACTCTTGGCCTGTGGATTTAGCTATACATTTTCTAACCACAGCACATCTTCCTCTACGAAATAAAAGGGAAAACGTTGAGATGCAAGAAATCAAAAGTGCATAAATAAACATTAGAAATAAGAATGCATAGCAAATAATTGGAAACAAGCAAAGAATATATTGGGAAATGCCACACTTGGCCTGCCCTTACACTGTCTCCTGAACATTCACTTGCAGGCACTGTAGAAGGATACTAAGCTAGATGAAGCTCTGGTGAGACCCAGTAAAATTCCCTTTACACAGCCTAGCTAAACATTAAATCGGAGTATCAGGTTACAGGGACATTCTCACTGTCAGGTCACGGAATAATTCGGTTGGAAAGGACTTCTGGAGGTCTCTAAAAACCTCCTGCTTAAAGCAGGGCCAGCCATGAAGTCCTACAAGGCTGTTCAGGTTGGCAAGATACTAGAAAACCCTCAACCTTATTACAACACCAACAGGACAACAATAAACAAAGCAAACCCCTGTGAAATGCAGAGAATGCACAGGGAAAACTAAGCACATTTAAATGCATGGGTGGGGCAGGAGGTTTTCAGTGAAAAAAAATTTAGTTATAAAGAGAATTTCCTTCCACAAACCATGTAGTACTGCTACAAAAATCCCAGGTATCCGCAAAATGTTTCAAAACATCTCAATAGGAAAGCACCCACTACTTAGCATTCTCTTCCTCAATTACAGTTCGACAAAATGCACTGCTTTATTTCCTAGCCAACTGTTTAGGTATGGAAACAAAACCATATTTTGGCAAAGAAATGTTTTTAGAAGAAAACCACATACTGTAGTTAAAACACCAAGCTGATCTTTTAAAAAATTAGGAGGAAAAAATGCAGTTTTTTAAAATCAAGTTATAAACTCTTGAAAAAAACGATTTTATAAGCACTAATATTGTATTCCCAGAAATGCTTGGTTACATACATGCAAAGTGTTTTCAAATGGTACCAGAAACCTTATTTACAAAAAAACAACTTGAAAGGCTGCAATAAACTGTGAGTAAAGTTCTAAAAACAGTATCAAGCTACATATGAAGTGCACAATCTACATTTATCTCTTCAAAAAAAAGCCTGTACACCTCTATTTTTTGTTACCACAGCATACTAAGAACAAACATAATGAAACAGTTCAGAATGAGCTATCTGAGCTGTGTTCTTTAAAGCTTCTTTAGTAGAAAATACCACATTGCCTTGCAGGCTTTTTTTCTGGTGCAAAAATTCCAGTGCTTTAAAGGAACATTTCTTTAATTAAAAAAAAAGTATTTTTTGAAAAAATACCTAGAATTCAGTATTTAATCAAAACACGGATAAGCACCTCATGCAAAAAAATCAATTTTTAATTGCAAATAACTGTACAAAAGTACCTGAATTATTAAATATTTAAAGATGACTTTGAATCATACTGCTATAACTTAAAAATAAATTCAGCACAACAGGCCTTCTGTCATCATTTATTTCAACATCAATTAGTCACAGATTTTCTCTATCCTTTTTTGAAAGCACTGCACTTCAGAGGTGAAAGTTATTTAGTCTGATATGTGCACACTCTTCACCTTAGCAACTGTTTGTAAACCTGAAATGGCCACGTTCTTTCCCAATTGTGAACCCAGCTTATTATTGCAGAGCATTTGAAGTTACTGAGCTCAATTTCATAATATACCCAAGCTGAAAACACTCCCCTCTCCAGCTCACATTCTCTTTTTAGCATCACATCAACCCTGCCAGCCACAAAAGCATCTCTAAAATTAACAAAGCAGAACCAGTTTAGTTTCATGAGAACAGCAAGATCTTCCCCAGTAGTTTTGGCACATCTTCCTTGTGGTTGCTGTGGGTTTAACAACTTTGAATATCAGTGATATTTCCAGATTTGAGATGTACGAATTCCCACTTGTTTAGTAGTAGGGTGCCAATTAAGGCAAAAATTAAGAAAAAGAAGTCTTTTAGAGCTGTGGAAATTGCTCCAGAAACACAAAAACATCAGCTCGGAAGTGCTGCACTGACGCAAGCGTAGCAGTTCCCACTGCTTGCCTGCGTAACCATCCCCCTTCAGAGCCCAGCTCTACAAGAAAAACTGATTTCAGGATGTTTTCATATCTCAGCTCAGAAACCACAGACATTTAACTACTTCAAAAGAAGCCAAGCCACTCATACACCAGGGACAGAACTACTTAACCCACTAAACAGAACCTAACCTGCCAGCTTCATGAGTCAGTGTCTTAAATACCAAAGGATCCAACAGATAAGGGTGTGGGAGAAAGAAACGGGGCTTGGGAAGCTTAAGCAGAGAACAAGAGAACTATTTACTATATAATCTCAGTAGGAAAAAGAAAATTGCAAGTGAAAATTAAAGCATATTGAATCCTTTAGAGAGCTTACAAAGAAAAGAGAGATTTTACATCACTTAAAAAGCATTTAGACATTTAAAAACATGAAAAAATACACATGTAGTTAGGCCAGGAGAAATCACAAATATGTTTCTAAAACAGAGTTCTACTTCCGTTTTCTTTGCATTTTGGCACTCGTTTTGTTATGCCTGGTTTTGCATGCACAGAAAAAATTAAAAACTCTGTTCTGAAATTCACACAAAATCTATACTTTTGTTTGCTTTAGATATCATCTCACAAGTATGTAGAGTTGGAAAATCCAGCGTTGGAACAATACCTGCGTTCTAGAGGGTGCTGCATATAAACTGCTTCTGTAGAGCTTAGAATTCAAAAGCAGAGCTGACAAAAGTTAAGAAAAGAAGAAAGTTATGGGCTGCAATGTGCACTTCTATAAAAGTGTACCAGATAAAGCACATGCTAGAAAAATAGAAAAAAACCCAAGAGAACAATGAAGGCTGAAGAGCTCACAGACCACATGCAGAGGAGCATCTCTGCTGACAAAACGAGCTGCAGGTGCAGAAGATCCTTATGCAGCACAGCAAGGCACAGCTGTGAGACTGACCCGGCACACTCCTGTTCAAGGAGCTTGGAAACACAATCACAGCATCATATTTGCGTAGCTGTAAACCCAATTCACTGAGTATTTTCAAGGTATGAATTAACCCAGCGATTTCAAAACACATATTCACTTGTATGTCTGAAACTGTGTCATAAATACAAAGGGTTTGGGTGCTTTGTGGTTTTATTTCCTATTTTACTCCTGTTGCAAACAAGAGCGAGGGAAGTAGGCTGTAAAACTGCTCTGAAACAGTGGCTTGTTTGAAACTCAGTCTAACTGCTTGAGGTTGTGAAGGGGAGAGAAGAGGTCTGTTTTCTGAACTTCAGAAAACTCACCCAAACACCTGGAATAACCAACTCAAAATCCTCAGTCTTTGTCTTACAGTATCACCCTGTGTCATCTCTTGTTTAGGCCATGCCCTTGCAATCTATGTGGACTAGGCAGGGAAAGGAGGGTAATCCCAAATCTACATGCCTATGAAAACCCTCCAGATCTCTCTGACATGGAAAAGGTGGGCAGTTTATGCCTCACTGTCCCTTTTCCTGGTCCCTGAAGAACCCACTGTGATGCAAAGAAGGGGACAGGGAAGGAGAGGGGCATAGTTCATTTCTCCATCTACTACCATAAAGGTTTGCTTCATCGTACAAAGAATTTTCTTGCAGCAGAAAGTTCTCTTGCTCAAATAAAATAAATAGGAATAATCTTACCTTCCTAGCTCTTTTGATTCTAGCATATAAAAATTGTGGAAGTTATCTGTCTTGATTGGTGTGTGCAGAGATGTGGCCAACAAGCCAGAAAGGCTTTTATTCTCCAGCTTTCTCCTCGACATTGTCAGGAGCAGGTCTCACTCTTGTACCAGCCACCTCCTGAAGCAAAACAATTAAGAGTTTTGGAAATGTCATAGTTACAGCACAGGAAAGTATACGAATATTATGAGTTTAGGGCTATAAAACTAGAATAGCCAGAACTTTGTTCAGTAGCAGCCTGAAAACAACACATTTAATCACTGTAAAAATAAAACCTGAAAGGAATACTAATCAAGACATGCTAATTTAATAATGAAAACACTCGAGATAAGTTGGAGGTTTTTATTCTCCCTGGAGCATATCCATAAGATACTAGGGATAAGCTTTAGTTCTAATAAAAATGCTAATAGCTACTTAACTATTAATGAGATGTACCTTTTTTACTCTTTCTGAAACTCTTCTCTGGATTCTGGGTAAGTTCCACACTTCCTTTAAGTTTACACTTTTAATAGACATTCGTTCCTGGGGGGATTTACCAAAACTGCTTCCTGTTTGTTAACTGCAACACAGCAGGCACAGGTAACAACAGGACAAAGTGGGGCTCTCTTCCCAGTGGGAATATTCACATTTGTTATTAGGTTCACTCATAGCTCCCCCAGGTTTCCTTTCTAAGGCTGAGTTAATTGTCAGAGAGAAGCATGAATGGACAAGATCCTCTTTGCAAGTTCAGATTATGTAGAATCAAATGATGTAGTAATCCTGATTAAATTACCTTAATAAACCAGTAGAACAGCACATTATGAAGACAGACCCACCCACATCATTTCTACTACAATTAAAAAAAAAACCAAAACAAAACAACAAAACCAAACCAAATAAAAATACTGGGGTTTGGTATTCACATTTATAGGCCTAAAGCGTCTCTTCAGGTGAAATGCAAAAGCAAGGCAGAAAAAGGTTACTGAAAGATACCAGAAGTAATAATTGATGGCTTCTTTAAGTTAAAGAGCAGGTTTACCTTTATCAGTGAAAGAAAAAAAAGGCAAATTACAATTCAGAGACAAAGTTAGCAAACTCACAAAAATACACTTGCAGTTTAAATGAGAGAAATGCACTGTCAGACACTTCTGGGGGAGCACTCGAACTAGTTATGATCCAAATGTAAGCCAGTACCCATCCAGCATCGTTCACATTCCCTTGTGGGATGGAACACGGATATTCATATTAGAACTATTTTGGATTCAAATCACTGTGCATAATTTACCAGGAAAAACACTCAAACTACATAGTTCAAAAATATCTTCAAAGTATCACCTGATATGCAGGAAATAGCTTCTTTAAGAAATTATGAAAAGGCCACAATACAATCTAATACACAAGTCTTTGACTCACTCTGTAACAAGCAAGCATTCCTTCTCCCCCAATTATACCACAGTTTACCATTTAAGAGGACGATTTTGATGTCTAAAATTTTACATGAGTCTCCTTGGGGCTGTGCTCACTCGGTAAATTTAACTCCTAAACTGTATCTTCTTCCTGCTGTACTTCAGCAGAAAACCATTTGTGCTCGATAACTGGCCTCATTGAGTAAGACTTTACCATTATCAAGCTTATTACCATTATCGAGTTTATTACGTAAGCTTTCATTTTACATGATCATTCGTACAGAGCAATTATTAAGAACATCTGCCTCACGTTGCCTTGACATTGTTTCTCTGGTACGACACCACATCTCCTTTTTTAAGCTCAACTATCATCAAGAATAGAGAACACATATCCATAGCAGGCCTAAACCCACACAGAGGCACGTAATCTACTCAGGAGAATGAGATTCAACTAGCTATGGGGGAAAAAAAGGCTTCCCACTAAACTAGGGAAGTTTAACCGGAAAAAAAAGTCAGCTCCTTCAACCCTTTCTAAAGACGTCGAGTCCCTGGTGCGGGCCAGGAAGATGTTTGGCAGGGAAGGACCACGGACGGCGGCAGCGGCCGGGCGGGACCCGGCCCGGTCCCCGCGGGACAGCCCCGACTCCCCTCACAGGCAACCCCGCGCTGCCGCCAGCACGACCCAGCACCGGGCGGGGAGGCAGCGAGGCGCTTCCACCGCGTCCAGCCAGCAGCACACCATAGCAGCCCCCCGGCCGGGCACACTGACCCCCTGGCCGAGCACAGTCCCCGCTCCCCCCTGGCCAGGCACGCTCACCGCTGGCCGCCGCCCGCTGTCCCTCACAGCGCCGCTCCCGCTCTCTCGCCGCCTCTCGGCGTTTGAAAGGCGCAACCCGGGGTGAGCGGCTGCCTCAGCGGCTCAAGTGCCAGACCCCGCCCACTCAGCAGAACAGCCAATCCGCGCCCAGCCGCGGAGCCCAGAGGCCCAGCGATTGGCGGGAGCGCCCTCCGTGCGGGCAGCGCCCCCTGCCGGCTGCTGAGCCCCCAGCGGCAGGTGCGGCGCGGCCCGGCCGTGAGGGAGCCGGGACTCGTGTCCGCGCCTTGCGGCGTGCGCGGAGCCGCCGCTTCGGGCCACAAGGCACCGATGGTACGTCCCGGTCCCGGGGCTGTGTGCCAGCCAAACTCCGCAGCGAAGGCTCCTCGGTGCGTCCCCTGCATCCCCGAGCGCTGGAGCAGCGGGGAACGGCTGAGGCAGCGGGGCAGGTGCGCGGGCAGGTCCCGGTGCAGCACGCCATCCCCCGGGGTAGGGAGCCGGGGAGATGAGCCGCGTCTGCACCGCTTCCGCTCCGACCTGGTGCGGGAAGGGAAGTGGCGGGGACGGAGCCGCAGCCGCGGGGACAGAGGCGGTGCGGGCCCCGCCGCCGCCGCTGTGCGAGTGACGCACCGCGAAGGCTCAGCGACCACAGCACCGGCCCAGGCCAGCTACAAACCGAGCGATAAACCAGTTCTCACCGACAGCTGCCGGGAACAGAGCACTTTCAGTACTTCTGTATAAGTACACGGCTCGCACGGAGTACGTTTGACAGTTTCTTAGTCATGCATGCAAGTGGAAATAGGGTCTTCAGAGCCTCGTGAAAAGCCCACCAAAAAAACCCCAAAACAAAAACAACCAAAAACAACAAAAACAAAAACAAAAACAAAAACAAAAAAAAAAAAAACAACAACAAAAAAAAAAAAAAAAAACACCAAAAAACTCTAACCTGCGGTTTTAAAGACTCTTTCCGAGGACTCTTAAGTTGTGGTTCAGAAATAAGTTGAAGTTAGAAAGAGTTCTGAAATAGTTGCAATTTGTTTGTCAAATTGATTTCCTCTGAAGCAATCCAACGAGCTAGAAATTTGCAAACATCTGTTTTAAAATACATTTGTCATGAAGGCAGTAACAGTAATAGAGCATAAGAGTTTAAGAGCTGTGTATTTAATTTAAGAAGTGCTCCATTAGAGCTACTGGGTTAATGCTGTTTGTGCCATGGCACTGCCAGTGAAATGGCTAATTGCTGTGTTTATTCCAGTGCCTAAGTCATGCAGTCACAGCAAGGCTTGCATTAAGATGAAAGTACCATAAATGAAGATAAGAAAGCAGCAAGTATTCTTGAAGAGTCTAGAATATGTCACACCATGTAGCTGGCACACTGAGGTACCTTCTAAAAACACGTAACTCCTGCTTGCTTGAACTTTCATCTGGCTTTTTAGCACTGTGAGCTGTGGATATTTTTGACAAAAGCAGTCCAAAATCTCTACTCTCTCCGCCAGAGTTCCACCATCTCTGCAGGGTTCCAGATCATACCATTTATTGATTATAACATTATTTCAAATACATCCGTGAAATAAAAATAGAACATGTGGACAGGATTGGTTTTGTTGAGAAGTGCTCTTTGTGCAGTATGAAAAGCAGGCAGCATTCCAAACATACCAAATGAGCCACTGGGTGAATTTAAATTATGCCCACAATTAAGATGTTTTAGGTTATTACAGCGCCTGGTGCCAAGAAGTAAATGACAGTGCTTCTATTTGTCTCCTTAGCTGCTTTTGTGTCTTTCCTGATGCTCTTCAGCATTTGCTCTAGTCTCAGTTTAAGTTTTGAAAACCAAGTAAATACCAAAAATGCTTCATGACATGCATGTTATTGTACTCTTGGTTATCTGTTTCTCTAATGCCATAGAAACATGAATGGCACTTAGAGAAGGGTATAATTGACCAGACTCCGCCCTGAGGACTTTGGAATTTCACTTAGATACACCACAACTGAGAAGGACAAACAAAGGTGGAGAAGGGGCAATGGGTAGGCTGAAGGTCACAATAGTACCGGATCATGAACTATTATTATTCCTACTGTATACACCTGGTCTTTGGGATAATTAAAAAATAGCAATTAAAGGTGTTAGCTTCATAACTCCCATTCTTAGTTACTTCTTCTCTGGCTTACCTTGATTATCTATCCATTACAAAGCTGGCTCTTTTCAGCCTTTGGGGGCTTTCATGGAAAGAACTATTTCCACTTGACCAGCAGCCACTTGGCACAGCTGTGGTGCACAGCCCCTGGTGATCAGAGCCACAGGTGTTTCAGTGAGCCAGCCTTGTGGAAAAAGCTTAGCTCCCTCAAGGAATGCTGATTTCAGCTCAGGTCTGCCACGGGTTGATGATGTTTGGAGTGAAGAGATGGCAGCCTACCCTCCTCAGCAGGGAACTGTGTCACTGAGGTGGGGACAAGCACACGGTATTAAGAGCTGCACAGCTGGAAGCTCAGGGTGTCTGAGCCTTCTCCAATTCATTTTTATTTAATATAGGTCATTAAAAAAAAATCTTATTCCCCCCATGCTAAAATCTCTGCACCACCTTCTCACACAAGACAATCCTCGATGCAGTGGGAAATCTCTGGATTCCACCCAGGCACTGCTTCCCACAGCTGCCTCGGTGTCACCCAGCACGAGCTCCAGGCCAACTCTGGTGTTTTACACTGAGGGACTGTGCACTACGTGGCATCAGTTATCAGTGACTCGGATGAAAATATGAGTCTGACATCAAGAATGACAACAGAGAAGAGATTCTGAAAGGGCTCCAGTCGCAAAGTCTCGCCTCTTCCCACACCAGCTCTCCTTCAATGACTCGGGTTTGTTTGCACCACATCTCGAGTAGCAGCAAGAGAATGCAAAATCACCTTCTGGAAAAAGTTTTTAAAAAATGGAAATACACTATCAGATTCTCCAAACAGTTTGTGTAACACACAGAAGTGACAAGCTGCCATTTAACCATTCTCCTTCAGCTGTGTTGTGGTGGGGAGAACCCTTGCCTAAGAGCTGATTGAAGACCAGTTTCTCTCACTCTAACCAGTATTATCTCTGACAAATGTAGAAGGAAATATTTGGGGGGGGGCACTGACTTTTATTAAAGACATAAAAGTGCATTTCCCCTGAAGGTATTTTCCTGTGAAAAGGAGAGCTTTCCTGTGTTACAGCCACTGCTGGGAAGGGTTTTGCTGCCAGCTCTGATGCTCCATTCAAAAGCAGAGGCTCTTCCACGAAGCCATCTCCTCTCCAAGTGTTGGTTGTAATATCTGGGGCTTTGTCATAGGGGTGTTGTTTTTACACATGTAGCTCTTCTTCAAATTATGTTGCATATGGCTGCAGAATACTTAATTTCCCCACTTCCAAAATCATGATTTGTAATATGCCAGACTCCACAGGACACCAGAAATCACTTAGCAAAGGAGATGTCAGAAAGAGTACCTTGTGGTTTCTCTAAAGGTTTTTAAATGCTGCAAAAGACAGAATGATCTAAAGGTACTCACTTAAAAAAGGATGTTACGGTATATTCAGAGGCACAATAAAAGAGATTATTTACAAAGCGGATTTTGTAAGAAGATTTATTTTAATTAAGTGATTTCATGATGAAACATGGTCTTAAACAAAATAGAGATCAGTATGAAAATAAAATTATACACAGAAAATTCTTTTCCCCAAATGTTTTTGAGTAACAGGGAATACAACACAACAGTCCTGTGTTCAAATTATGTAAATCTGTGAGCAGTCAAACATTATAGTATATTCCTTGAAGCCAGGCACAATGACACACATTGTGTGCCCCTGTAACACACTCAACACATTTTCTATCTCTTCCCTCTGCCTCGAAGAAAAAAAAAAAAAGTGAAATATAATGCAATGTAAATGGGGAAAAGGAAGGAAACCATCTTAATGCTTGAAGCACGTATTCCCCATTTAGTGTTTTGTGAAAGTCATGTACCAAATTCAGATGAAACTTAAACCAGCTTGTAGAAAGATAGAAAAACTTGGAATTGTATTTGATATACAGTCTTGTGAACACGTAACTGAAAAGTATGGAAAGGATTAAAAAATACACTGTGTTCTACTTAAAGCTTAGAAATAAATATGCACTCCATATTCTCAGTGCCTGAAATTCTTTAAAAACAAAGAACTTGGTACAAAATTATATCAAGTAATTGTCAAAAATGAGGAAGATGCACGTATAATCCTGTTAGATTCTGGATGCCTGCATCCCCACTACAAAAACTTGTAAAACTACACACTTCAAACATGCTGAATAACCCAAACTGTAACCTAGCAAGGGCAGGAACATCAACTGACTTGGGGGTAGCAGTATTCCACACCACATCCCTCATTACCTTCCTTTCCTCTAAAGATCTCCCTTTCCATACTGTACCAACCCTTAAAAATACAAATGTTCAGTCAATTATTCAAAAAGCAGCCTTGCTGATCAGGATTCATGGATGCCCTCAAGGCTATGTCATTCCCAGGAAAAACAGCGTGCAAAGAAAAAGCATCCTCCAAATGTGATTTATGTAGTTAATATTATCATAATTCTCCTGCTCCCTGCAATGCTGATAATAAACAGCAGTCTCCTGAGTGTTGCAGACTCATTGCAGAAAAATGTCCTGCTGTGTGGAACTATTGAACCAGTATGGTTCAACATGGGAGTTTGTCTTCTCATGTAGGACTTCAAGGTTATATAAAACTCCTACCATCTCAGATACCACGCTGAAGAAAACTCACAAGGAATTCTTCTTTTGACTCTCATATTGACTCATTCAATAGTCTTGTCTTTTAGGTAAAAAAACAGGTCAACTTTTAGGTACAGAAACCTATCATTAAACCTTCCCACCCTCTTACACAGTACTTTTTTGGATAATGTCATTAGAGTGTGAATGGAATCAAGACTTGCATCAGCTTGGCTAAAGCTACCTAGGTCATTGAGAATATTCTAATTACCCTAAGTAAGCTTTGGAAATGCCACATCAATCCTTGTCTTTGTGGAAATGCATGGTTCTTACACAACCATAATGCAAAGATAAAGTATCTAAAAACCCCCTGCATTTTGACATGTCTAAACATTAGGGATCTGGCCCATCACATTGAAAAGTCACCATTGATTGTGATGATTTAACTTTTTATCAGAAGTTGTATCCGTTGCCAAATGCAGATAGCAATAAACAGCCATTACTTGTACAAATAAAAGAGGGCTTCCAGACACCACCTTTCTTTTATTTAGAAGTCTTTGTTTCCCTGAAAATAGCCCAAATTAAAAAAAAAAACAACAAACAAAAACCCAAAAAAACCACAACCCAGTCCCAATAAAACAAAACAAAAAAGCCAAACCACATAGAAGTAAATTTTCTGATTGTGTACTTAAGATTTTCAACAGCTAATAGTCAGTTAAAGCACGTCTTGCAGTTGCAGTAACACCAATGTATTTCAGGATGAACAGTCATTTTTTCCTAGGTGCATTACCATAGCCTAATTTTCAAGCAGGAAGTATGCTGTTTTATATCCCAGGGTTCATCACAGCTCACTGACCTGCTCCCTATCCTGGAAGTGGAAGTGCAGCCTTTTTCTGTGCCTGCTCTCAGACTTGTCTTCAGTTCAGCAGTCCTCCATGGCTGTATTTGTGTGCTGTGTGGAACTTCCCTGTCTTATCATTACAGCACCTACAATTACATTCCTTCTTAGAATTATTTATGAGGCTTCAGAGATTTATTTTCTTATTCATACAGTAATCTACTTTAAAATTAGTGAGCTCCAATGTCTGACTGCAGTCAGCATGGCAATCAAATATGATGTCTCAGCAATATCCTCTTTTATTGACCTTATACTGCTGGATGGGCATTTTTAACTATGAAAAATGCAATCCTCATTTAAAATGAAAGATGTGGAATAGTCAGTGGAGTGTGTGTCATGAGTTGCTTGTATTGCAGTTAGCAGGCATCACAGATAGAACGAGCTTTTGAGAGAATCCAGTTCAAGGGCTGCAGGAGAAAGCCTCCAGCTGTGGAAGGCACAGTCCTCACTACGGTAACAGATCTGCTGCTGCTGTGATTTCTGGATCAGCATCACCTGCCTCACTGCAAAGGTTCTGCACCCACCTGGCCAAAAGCCTGGGGCAGCCCATGGGGACCACAAATTCTGGCAATATAAAACATTGCAAGCAAAATCCCCTGCCTCATTAATTTTGCAAAACCAAAAGACATTTTACTCTTGGATACCTAATCAGCTATTTTCAAAAAACCCCTTATGACTATTTTTTCTTAAACTGCTCAGTCTTGGTATCAGTGTAACAGTGATCCTGTCCACTCCGGACTGAGGGAGCTGCTTTTGAAAGCAAACCCAAACCAAGAGTCTGTGATACTACAGCTACAGTCACTGTAGGTGGTCAGCAATTGTCTCTGGGTGATTGTGGGATTATGTGCAATCAAAAGGGACAGGATGGATGGCTTTGAAAGGCAGACCAGAATAAGGGAGACGACTATCCTGTAGAGTTCTGTAGGTCTATACATTTAAAAGCTAACTGATGTCAGCACAGATGTTTAATTAATTGAACAATATTCCTTCTGAGTGCTTAACCTAGAAGTAGGCAAGGCTTTTTCTAATACAGGCTGAATGAGAAGTTTCTCAAAGTTCTGAAAACAAGAAACAACTGAAACCCCCCAAAAGATAAAGATTCATTATTCAGAAGTTTTTGAACGGGCAAAAGAATTGACAGCAGCATAGCTAGGCTCCCTTTCACATCCTTCATAGCTTTGAGAAATTTGTCACAATACATCTCTAGTTCAAATTTTAGTGTCATTATTCTGCAACGTCATCTGAAAGGAAACAAGTTCAAATTTTGAATTATTTACTTAGAAAGGGGCTAATCAATGACCATAGCAACTATTTCGCATAGTCCTCAGGAGGTATTTTTAAATGCATTTTGAATACATACAGATACTTCAATGGATTGTAACCATTCCAGGAGTCCTTGACTGTCATCCTTTTACTGACAACCAGGAGGAACCTTTCTAAACAATGCCCAGAAGGTCAGTCATACAAAACAGAATTATCAACTAATCACTATTTTACCTTAAAATACCTACAGCATAATATGGCACTTAGCAAAGCCTATGAAGTAAAGCCCTAAAGGAAAATGTTTTGTAAAAACACTAAAAATATTTAAATAAAAAACATTTCATAGCAGTGAACATCCTAAGTAGTAGTAGCCTAGTGCCAAAATCTTAATTGTCCATCTAAAGCTGAACAGAAGCACTATGAAGTTTATGATCTATCTGGAAGACATGCAAAATATAAACCATCTTTCATTGTGAAAATTCTGCGCTTGGAGGGTCAGCATTGTGATTCTGCATACTGCTAAAAAAGTGGGTTATTCTGCCTTTACAGTAAAGTTATTCTTTTCCTCTACTACTTACCTAACATATATTTAGTTTTCCAGCAAACAAGTAATTTCAAATTCAACCTCCCAAATTCTTTTTTTATTGTAAAATATTTAGACAAAAGGTTAGACTAGTCCAACAGCAGCCACTGTGGCTGCACTAACAAAATTGTAAAGAATTTTTTACTTAAACTGATGAGCCAGTCAACCCATAGCATTTCTGCAGTTGTTTTACAGCACATAATTGAGCCGAAACACAAACAGTTTAAGAAGCCAGCTTTGAGTAATTCTTTGGAAATTTTGCTTGGAGTTCAATTGCTTGTCCAGAGAGAAAAGGATGAGAAGGGGAAACCATAGATGAAATCTACATCTGCAGTCTTATGACTAGAGACCAACTTTCTGCTCAATTCCCATTAGTGCTAACAGGAATATATTAACCCTCCACATAAAAAAAAAAAGTGGCAGGAAAAACAACATTATTAGTATAGTTTAATGAAGATAAACTATAGCATAGAGCAAGTTACTCCATTCACTGAAAAGATGTAACTTGCTTTATGCTATGGGAAGTGAACTTACACTGGCCATTCAAACACAGCTGCTGAAGATCCCCTGATGTGAACAGGGATTCCCTCAGTCCAGAGACAGTGTGCTTCAAGCAGCACCATAAAACTCTGCAGCTACCACTGCAGTAAGTCAGTAAACATCTGCAATTAATACTGCTGAGATTACATTTAACAACCAGATGATACCATTGCAAATGCATCGGAAGGAATTTTTTATAAAACTTTTTTTAAAGGATTAAAAATACATAAGAAACCACAAACCTCTTCTTTTTCCTATAATTTTAAACTGAGCAAACTACCAGTCCAGTGCTCTGCCAGTCCAACTTCTACCAGAAGCTTTGTGTGATGTCCTGCCAGAACGCTGCTGCCTAGATTTCCAGTTTCCCCGAAGATTACAGATATTCCCCACCCCCTGTGTGACCTGGGGTTAACTGCTGCCATGTGGAGCTCACGTGGTGCCCATGAGCAGGCCTGTGAACACAGAAGAGTTCACCCCACAAACTCTCTAAGCCATTTTAACATTTTTTTAATGGTAGGGTCAGTACAAGGATAATGAAAATTATGTTTAAAAGCAAAAGGAGGCAAATATTTTATGAATACCAAGGAGAAACAGCAGGCGGGGAGGGGGCAGGGTAAAAGGTCTGGATTGAAAGGCTTTCCTGTCCTGCCCTGCCAGGTGCTGCTGGCGGTGTGACAGAGGTGGCAGATGGCTGTGCCCTGCCTCCTGTGGGCAAAGGCACCACTCCCCACACAGCTGCTGGCCGGCAGACTCTGAATGCATGACTGCTTGCTACAGCAGGTGCCACACTGCACAGCTTCATGGATTCCAAGCTTTTGTGGTGTATTTAGGAGTGTTCTGGCTATAACCTGACTGCCAGCAGCACCAGGTGAGCAAAGCACACCTCTGGCTGGGCTGGGATGCTGGGACGTGGGGAGAGGGGCCTGGGCCTGGGAGGCCCAGGGGCACAGAGGCTCCTCTGCTGTCAGCCTGGCCAGGCTGCAGTGACCTGGGAGCTGCTCTTTGGCTGATGATGTGCAGCTCCACTTCCCAGCAGAGCAGGAAATCTGGGCGCCTCACTGAAATTCCTGCAGGGATGTCTCCTGCCAGCCTCTGTGTGACGGAGATGCTGCAGGTTAAGTTAGTGTGAGTTGTCATTGGCTGAAGGGATTCTTCTGTCTACTTTTCCTTCCTAAATGCAAAGCTCTTTAGCACCATCTGGAAAAGCTCTGAGGAGATACAGAGCTTTGGAAAGGCTCCACAGCCTTTCTCAGTGTGGACCCTCATCCCTGCTACACTGTGTCATAAGCAATAGCATTGTGCTTGCCTGCTGCAGTCAGGGGCAGGACATGAAAGCTGGCTTTCCCTTGGGACACATTTAACGGGAATGGCTTCCAAAACCAAAGGGAGAACATTCCACGCAGTTGCCAGGAGATGTGGTTATTTGACTAAGCTCAGGATTCCTTTCCTATACTCCCTCCTTGCTAATCCCTTCAGAGCAGCAGCATGACTTACACCATCACAAAGAGCCAAGTGCTCCAGGCACCACAGGGAGCTGTACCCCAGCTGACACCTCAACATTCACACAGCTTTTCTGGAGTCCTCCAGGGGATGTTGGCAGCAGAGGAGGAAGCAGCAACTTCTCCTTACTCCCTCTTGGGTTTAGTGCTACAAAGGTTCTGGATTGATTTTTTTTTTTTTTTTAATTTATCTATTTTCTAACTGACAGCTGCCCCACTGGTGATCCTGTCACACCTTTTCAGAATACCAGATTATCATGGCTATTTTTACATGCATAAATACAGAACAAATGGGTGCAGTAGATATATTTAAATAAAAATTGACAAGATGCATTTATTGTTTCAGTTTTGTACAAAAGCATAACTTAAAAGGCAAACTAGTATAAACTTACTTTGTGCCAAATATTTAAAGTCTTCATTCCAAAGAGTATCTGGTTCAAAACTTGTAGATACAGTTTCCACCTGGGAAATCTCTTTTTTTAAGACCACAGATAACACAGTATTGTAAAATGAAAGTTCTGTAGTCCTTCAACCAATCAGGAGTTGCATTCTGCTCCGAGTGCCAGAGTTTTAGCTACTCAATGAATGGATCCTATGAAACATGAGCCATGCTGGAGTGACCTGGTGAAAAGTCAGTTTGCCTACTGCTCATTCATGTTCTGAAAAGAGATGTGCATTAGGACTCGTGACATGCAATCTTAGCTGATAAATATACATGTAGGAACAGGGTGATGTGCTTGGACTTTTCTTTGCTACTTCATACCAGCCAGAAGTAGCCTAAGAAAACCTAAGTTACTTAAGAGAGTCCCAGATGTCATGCAGAAGCTCAATTATTCTTGAAACAAAAGAATGCTTTCCCCCTGATTTTGCTTTTCCTTTGCACATGTGACATTTCCTCAGTACGTCTGAAGGGTTTTCTCAGTCACCACCACAGCTGCAGCTGCCTTCTGCCTCGGAAGGTGGACTGGCAGTCTCTGCTGACAACATCTCCAGGGATGTTCGCCTCTGCTGGAAAAAACCTCCCACCAGAACAAGCAGGACACCTCCCCCAGACGCCCCTTCAAGAGCCTCCAAAGTGAGAAGGTTCCTTCAAAAGCTACTTTTCCCACAGAACAGGGCTTGCTGTGCTGCAGCACTACCAAAAGGGCTAGCACAGAGCTGGATTCGTGTTCTTGTCAGCCAGTATCCAAGCGCAACTCCTGGAATTTTAAAATGTGGTGGATGCATGTGGTGGCATGACAGCAGCTGTGCAAGAAATGGGGCGCAGCTGCACAAGTGTTCCACAAGACCATCTGGAGGAAAAGTACCAAAAATAGAAGCGAGCAAGCTTCGTGTATTTCAGCAAAATTACGCATAAAGAAATTGGTGTCCATGCAGTGTTTGATAGGCCATAAAAACTGCTTCAAATAACATTTGATAAGAAAACTATTTATCAGTGAAAATGCAAGCTTGGACACTACGAACAGTTTACATCTTGTAGGTGTTCACTGATACAGGACAGTGGCATTATGACCAGTGGCTCACCTTAAAGTAGTTATTCATGGTTTTCCAAATGAGCTAGTGTTTTACGGTGCTGTACAAATAAAAAGTTGTGGGGAGCATATGAAATATCTGTATTAAACTCCACTGCATTAAGTTATCCAATGCATGAAAAATGACCCGGATGCATTTAAAATAAATGCATATTACAATATCACATATAGTATTATAAAATTATTACTTATGTGCACAGTCCTGATATCTATAGACATGGCACTGTGAAGAAAGCCTGGTTCCTAAGCATTTTAATAGATATTTGATAGTGATGCAATTTGCTATCAGTCAGATCATAATGTCCCTTCAACTTTGGTACATTCAGTGCAAAATATTTTCGGGAGTTTTTTTACTCTTATAAAAATAAAAGGCATTTTTTTCCCCTGGAGAGTGCTTAAAGAATAAACACTAGCAGAATGTCTGTTCAAGCATGGAAAGTGACAAAACAGAAATAATACTTTTGTTTGCTTGTTTCCTGTTTACACTCTAAGAAACATAATATAACGAACCTATAAAAATAAACAGAAGTCACTGTGTTAGGGTTTTTTCCTGATATGCTGTGATAAATTGCTAGTTTCTTCTTAAAATAGTTTCCATGCAGTATAAAGCATAAAATCAGTCTTATTAAGTTATTAAGTTCATTGTAACAGCTCATATTTTGTCATACACACCACTGGCAAACGCATTTCCACAAACCTCCTCAATCAGTGCACAAGCCGTTGTTGTTACATCCTTTGTTGCTGACTTTCCTTCCAACTCACTTCTGCCCCAGGAACTTGAGCTCTATGGTGTTCCCCATGCAGGCACTCGTAGTCTTAGGTAAAGCAAGTGTTGGATATGCTGTTATAACATATGGCATAAAATAATGTACCTTCATGAATAATAAAAAAAAATATATAAAAGTTCAGCTTTTTTGATAATTTACTGGATAGGTTAGGGGCTGAATGATTTCACATTTTGACTTGAATTTTCTATTCAATGACTTTGATGAAATCCAGTCCTTGGGTACATGTAAGTTTTGCAGTGGCCAGATGGATCACAACATGGCATCACGTTTCTGGTTTGCTCAGAACATAAACTTAAGAAGTGTAGCCATCCCAAAAACCCATGGATTGCAAGATTTGGCCTTCCCTGCACACCAGGAACACTCTAGTTTCACTGTAGAGAATTCTGCCACTACCACAATGCTTTTTAATTGCTTCACAAACTCCTTCGTGGAACCTCATTATTTGAATTGCACCATGAAACAATTTTCCTCCAGGAAATTCAAATACAAAAGTTCATTCATTCCTTGAGAAGACAGATCCACAAAAGTCCAATGAGCTGGGCACTGTGGTTTGTGTATCACTCAAGTCCAAAAGTACTTGTCTCTTCTACTGCTGTCAACAGTTTTTCATATAACATAGAGAATGATGGGTAAGGGGGAAGGTCCAGACGATTGAAGCAAGTGTGAGCCCTGAGGGGAAAAAGAGAGAGGAGGTGAAGAAGTGCATTATTTGAAAAGTTCAAAAGAGAACACACAGACTGGTATGTGCTTGAATAGAAATGGGCAGGTAGTATTCTTTTAGAAGACTTTGTTTTGTTAAATGATGTTTTCCAATGGAACAGGTAGTGAGGTTTCATCTGCTTTCTTCTCATTAAAATAAGCCAGTAAGAAGCATTTACGAAGGTCTTTGTAAACATACTGACAGTCCAAAAGGCATGGGATAAATTTTATCCATCAAATGTGCATGAGAAAAAAAAAAAAGAATGATTTGGCAGGGTACAATTCGAACAGTCTGGTCTGAAATCTTGGCTTTAAATGTGTCTTCTGAGATGCAGCCTTTCTTTTCTTTACGGATGATAGATACATGAATACTGTATTTGTAATGATAAACAAGATATTTCCATACATCTCCAGATCTACAGGAAACAATCCCACAGTGGTAAAAGACAGATAAATTAGATGCTCTTCCCTCTACAATTTCCTTGGCATATGGATGGTGTTCTTGAGGCGTTACTGCTTGTGCTGATATTCCCAATGGACACCACTGCCCTAGAGGCCAGCAGCTTTTGGAATTACACAAAACCATGCATGAACCTCTAACAATCACCCCACTTTCTTAAGAGGGCGACCATGTGATTTATTTCTCAGTTTTTGAAGTCCATCTACCTCAAGTTTGTTGACACACTTGGATCTGTCTCTCAAAACCTCTTCCAGTGAGTGAAAAGGGAGATAAAAAGGTTTCTTTTCGTAGTGGAATCATGGATATCATTGCCTGACCTCAGGGAATGCTAAGGATGGTACTTTCTAAAACACTGTGGTGGATAAGCCTGTCTAATGAAATAGATAATGTAAGTATTAATGTGATAGGTTCTTGAGGATGAAATGATGAAAAGAGAAACTGGAAGAGGGATCCCTTCTGCTCTAAAGCTTTGTAACAAAGCCTCACTTTAGATTGATTTTAGTAATATGGCAGGTTTCTATTTACAAATACTTCATCCTTTTGCAATAAAATACATCATAGAGTTATCTATTTAAATTCAACCCAGTTGAAAACCAAACTCCTCCTGCATTGCCCTGCCCTTCATCAGTATGATCTATATTAAGTGTAAATATGTAACATGTTAATGGAAGGATTGAACAAAGCTCTCTTCTCACTGCAAATGCAACTCCTCATTTAACCTAACCAGTCCCAGAAATCCAGCTGTCTACCACAGGCCTGTACAGACTTCCTCTGAGCCAGAAAGTGCTGCCTTCCATGTGAGCAAATTCATTAATTGCCACTTTAAGTGCCTGGCAGCTCCCAGCTATGGGAATGGAACATGGAGTGAAGTGGGTTAATCTCGCTTGTTAAAAAACCTACGAGTCCATTACAAAATCAAACTCATTGAAGCTGAAACACCCACTCAGTTACAGCCTTGTAGTGTCATAAAAATATCAGGCTGAAGATATGTATACACAGCACACAAGGTCACACCATTATTATAAACACAGTCCAAACACCAAATATGCAATCACTTAAAAAAACATTGCCTTTAGCACCCTCCCCAAATACAGAACCCTTAGAAGAACACATGCTGTGTACCAGAGATGGCATTTCCCCACTCTGTATTCCAGAGGTCTGGTAAAATTTTTCTACCCAGCCATCTCTCTAAGGCTCCTGGAGGAAAGCTTTCTTTTTACTCCTCCTTTGCCTTCCAAAAACCTTATAAAATATATCTGCAATATAGATTAAATTATTCCAATTCCTGCAGAGTACTTCAAAAAAATTGAAAATACTCTCTTTTGAAGAAAAAGACTGATTTAAGCCCAGCAGCAAATGGAACTCAGTGATCCCTTGAATTCAGTGTAGAGTGTTGAAGAGTCTTAGGCAATTAAGAGCCTAACCACATGGTTCTGCTCCATGGGGCTGACAGCCTCTCATTAGGAACTATGGATCATGCTGTGTGGGCTGTAAAACCACAAATTATAAAAGACACAGTATATAATTAGCAAGGGATTCATTATGAACTGGTTTAATAGTAAGCCGGCATGTTGTTTACATTTATTAAGAGAACTGAGTTTTATCTTATTTTGAGGGTAATTTTGAAAATGGAATCACTTACTGTGGAAAACCAAGTAATTAAAAAAGTCAAAAAGAAGACCTTTGTCTTCTGAGGCGATGCATGCTTTCCCAACCCCAGCAAACAACTTCCTAAGTCCTTCAGACAAAGGAGGTTTTTTCCCTTCTGGCTAGTATCTTCCCATTCTAACATTCAAACCACATGGGCACTAACTGTTCATCTTCCTGGGCTCACATCTTATGACAACATAAAAACCTCCTCTTGGTTCCTAAAGTCTAGATTCCAAGATTCCCAATTAAACTCCCCTTCATTTTGATTACCGCAGTAAAAGAGAGTGACTTAGGCTTAAAATGAAGTAGTCAGACATAAATGTCATTTTCAAGTGAATCATCAAGATGCATGAATAAATAATGTATAGCAGTGAACCTGGAACCAATTTTTCAACATGCGACTGAATTGAAAGAGTACCAGTCCCTCCCCTAGTTTAGTCTAATTTGCAATACAGTGCAAAAGAAGGAACTAGAAGTGGCATTGGGGTAGCAGTAGTTAAGCTAGACCCGTAATAACCAATCTTTCCAGGGCATTTGACATGCTACCTGGTTAAAGAGCAATACAAGCTCGACAAGCTGACATGTGCCTTACAGAAATCTCACTATTTGGATTCAGCAGAACTGATTACACAGCAGTCAGAACAGTGGGAACTAGGCAAACATCTAGTGAAAACTTTTGTGTTTACATTCACAGCTGCTTAGGCCACAGTCACATACCTAAGTGACTATCCTAGCTGTCCTTTGTGTCTTGGAACAGGAAGAAGAGATGGGGATGGGTATTCTCATGTGTTTTCAGCACTGCAGTGTTTTTAGAAACAGAGGAAGAAACAAAGTCCACTGACCTGTTAAATCCTCACTTTTGCCACCCGAGGACCGAGCACTATCAAATTTCACAGGCACTCCTGCTAAGAGGGCAATTTGCAAACTACAACACTGCTAGGAGTGAGTGATGGTGCCTTAACATAAAAGCTTTAGTTATCTGAGAATCAGTAAGAGTCACAGAGTGCTAGGGCAGCGTTCCCAGCAGATCCAGTGATGTGTTTACACATGCTGCGCTTGTTTGGATACCTCTTGAAAGTTGCTACTCGGGGTTGTAGTTACTGATGTGTTACCTCCAAGCCAGCAGTACCCTGTGTTTGCACAGGGAGTCTCAGAGGCTGCTGTGACCCAAGCTAAAGCTGCACTGCATCCAAGAACAACAAATGTAAAAATACAAACAGTGCTTTCGTTTTGGGGCTTAACCCATTTAAGCACTAACATGGAAGCTGTTTCATTTTTTATGAGATCAAGGTTCCCCATGTGTGAATACCAGGAACTGCTTGCTCATGATGACTGTAGGTGTTTGTCACACACAGTTGGTTTTATTTTAATTCTTACATTTGTATGGTAAAAACGATCCAGAGAGACAAAAATCAAATGTTTCCTAACCAAGGGAAACATAAGTGAAATTTCAACGAATGAGACAATCTCTTAAATTTGAGGAGTTGGCATTTCCCCTAAACTTGATGAACAGCCTATGATGGCAAAGATTCTCAACATGTTTCTCCACACTGAACTTTTGGAAGCAGTTTTATTCTGCAATTTATCATAACCAGGGTTCTGCATAACCTTTCCAGGGGAAATTCTGAACATCCTGTTCTGGCAGGTCCTGACCTTTTCCATGCTGCAAGCTCTGCTTGCAAGCACCGGGAATTTCAACTTCAGAAAATATATCCAAAAAATCATGCAATCTCTTTTCTTACTTAAACTCACAAAAAAAAAATCTTGAATTTTGAAGTCAGGAATTATTTTTTTAAAAAGTCACAGCTTTTACTTTTTAAACAGAATCAAAGCTAGTCCATAGGCCAGTCATAATCAAATGATAAAGGAGACGTATTGGACTAGAAGATATCACTAGGCCCCCAGATGACATTAGAGTATTTGATATGAAAAAGTGATTTTCAGGATTTGGATTCCTTTAATCCTCAGTTGCCTGGCTCTCATTTGTGCTGTAAAGAGGAAAGATGGTTCTGTTTAAAGGCTACCTGCTGTGCCAGTGGATTTCACAGCACTGCTTCTGTGTCTGCGACCTTCTCCATGTTGTGATGGCAGGAGCCAACCCAAGAGACATTTCTGCCTCTGACCTTGTGCTGGAGGAAAAACCTACAGGTTGTTGGTCAGAGAGACACTCTGTGTCTCTGACAGCCACCTGGTGTCTAAGATGAGACTCTGAATGCAAGTTATTCCTGAGGCATCTTGTTTTTATGAGGAGTGGGTTTATGATTAGGGTTGAGTTTCCTCCATGGATCAGCCCAGCCCAAAGCCACCTGCAGAGGCTGTACATGGCATACTAGAGCTGAGGTCTGATTAAGCAGAGTTAGGTTGCCCACACTCCACACACTAATCTGTGTCTAACCACTCCTAACCCATTCTAGAGGCTGCAGAATCACAGAACTGGGTGAAAGAAAATCTCCCAGCTATCAGTCTGATTAGAGTAGAGAAAAAACAAGAACCTGTAATTTTCTGTCAATGAAGAAACCAAGCTGCAGGTGCTTTTTTCATCATTTACATGTTATTAGTCTAGTCCTGGCATTGTTACTGTGGACCTTTGAAAAGAACACTTTTCTGCTCTAAAAATTGGAAAGTTTTGGATTTTTTTAAAATCTTTTCATCCTACTCTAAACCTGCCCTACCCAATATAAATTGCAAGAGCTTGTACAACTCAACTCCTGCTTTCATATCTTGGACTCTCATACTGTTCCTTTACCCTCTTCACCTATTTCAATTGATCTTACTTGTTCTCTTTGAAATCCTCACCTTCTTGTCTCTCTTGCTGCTTCTCAAGTGAAATGACTCCCTCCCAACTATTCTGCAGTCACAACTTGCCTCTTCAGTATATGTTAACACTCAACATCAGACCAAGCATAAAAATTATATCACTAAACTATACTATAAAGCCTGTGTCTGATGCAAAAAATATGATGGCAACTTTCAGTCAGATATAGTCACAAGAGCGATTTCAATTCCTATTCATTTTTGCTCCTAACTTGTGAACTGCGTGTTCAGTAATTAAATACTTGCACATTTAATCAAATTTAACAAAGAAAGTCAGAAGCAGCTATCATTCTAAGATAATTTTCTGTGAGAAAAACACTACAATATGGATGTCAGCCACAGTTACACTGCTTGTCCACCTTAACAGAACAAAACTGAGTTCAAACCAAAATGGATGCATCAGACACTGCAACAACGGGGAAGGAAATTTGCATGTAAGGGAAGGTATATTTGCATATTCAGTGAAAGCTTGTCAGTGTTTGTCAAACAGCTGATGTGTTACCCCAGAGAATGGCACTGTGAGGCCCCCCCAGCATTAGTGCCCCCAGAGCTGTACCTTGGAAGAGCAGTGATCTTCCCCCACTTCTCCACGCAGAAGCGCCTGGGCCCGTTGCTCCCCCGGAGAGAGGCAAAGCCTTCATAGGGAATGCTGGACGTGCCTGTGACAAACTGCCAGCACAAACACACGTCAGGACAGGGCCTGCACACAGGGGCTGGGGACACACTCACAGCAGCACACCCACCACAGCCCAAACGCTTTTGGAAAAGCATTTGCAAAGCAAGGAAATTGGTGAGGCACAAGCAATAAATGCTACTTTACATGGAGGCTAAGGGCAAACAGACCATTTCCTGGCTGGGCTCTAGAAGAGGCAACTTAGCAGATTAATTTCCTCCAAAGTTTTTCTGTTGCATAAATACTGTAGAATAACAAACTATCAGTATCCAGTTACTCAGACTTAAGCCTAAGTGAGCTTTTTGCTGCTGTTTCCTGCATTAAAAGGAATTAATACAAAAAGCAGTAATGTCTGTGGCTTCGTGTTATGCCTTTCTAGCTATATGGATTTCCAGTGCTTTAGAAACCACAATTAACTACTGTAAGAAAAGGACTAAATTCTGAAGGTTAGATATGCCCACTGACATGTGCTGAAATACTGACTGTGAGCAGTTTTGTTTACAACCTGTCATGAACAGATCAAATATAGCTTTTAACAGATCAGAGGCTACTTAATTTGTAATGGCCTGGATATTATAAAATCTTTTGACTAATAGATGTGATAGGAACATACAAGCAGACCTTTCTGTCTCTCCATCAAATGAGATGTTCCACACTGTCTATTTACAGGCTTTTAAAAATACTTAAACAGATTCAAAAAATAAAATTCTTCATAATTCACTAATCAGATAACAATTCTGAATTGTTAAAAACAGCAGATTTCATATTAGATCAATAACATGGTATGGTTTGCAGTGGAGGTTCGTCTGTTTCTTTATACATAAGATGGATGTCACCTGAACTTAAGAAATTTAACTCAATAGTAAACCCACATGTACAAATATTCTTCTGTTGAGATATTTTGTCTTGCAGCAGGGTGACTGGAACCTGCACGTTTAGTGAAAATGGAATTGGACTGACTTTAAGGTTTCCATCATTATTTTCTAATTTGAGGCCCTGAACGTCCATCTAAGCTTTCTCCTTCCTAAGCTGTATAAATACTATTAACATTTCTACCTAATGACATAACCAATTACACAGTTTTCCTTTTCTATCTTTAGGAGTCTTAATGTACTTTTAATCAAACAACAGTAAAGGATTATTGACATGAGCCATTGTATCTTAAATGTACTTTTTAACTTTGAAATCTATAAAAATAGCTGTGAGCTTCTGTCACTTGAAATGATTACATTTAGCCTCTGACTCAGGCTATTCCCCATAGCAAATATCACCATAATTTCTGGGTATCCTAAACCAGGATGGGGCTAGTTTATCATCTGATTGTCATTATTTTTACACAGACCAGCTGGTTTCTTACCTGTAAAAGTCTTAGTCGTTGTTCATTGTTGAACCTTTCCACGGCAGCCCAGAACCACCGAATTACAATGTGATTGTCATGATAACCTGTTAAAGCAACAAGCGTCTTTCTACTTTTAGGTGCTATGAAAGTGGTTGAGGGAATAGTTAGTAAGCTTTTCCTAGTTTAGCCCGAGTCACAATAATGCCATATTCTTAATCCAATTTCATCAAAAGGCAGGAAGTGAGAGAAAAATACTCCTAAAATGCTTAAAAATCCTAAAGGCAGAGAATGAATATACCATGACAAAAATAAGTGAGATCTCTTGTGCAAGCATTTCTTCCATTAATCAGTCACTAACAGGAATGCCAATTCTTGAAATATTCCAATACTGTGCTATTTATCTATCCAAAGCTACAAATGATGCTGCAACCATCTCTCTCATGGTATCTCACAGTTCTCAAATTTTCCGTTGTTCTCAAATTATCTCACTGGGATTTCTTCTAATTTCCTGTCAACTTTGATTGTGTTTAAAAAAAAGAGGAATATCTGACTAAGAATGGCTTCCATTTCCATTTCCCTCCCAAGTCTGGGAGGTAGCCTCCCAGTGTGCAGCTGAGCATGGTACTTTCTGTGGAGAAGAGTGTTCTGTCGTGCTGTCTGAGCAAGAACAGCCAGGGTAAAGCTGCAAGGGGATGCAATGATGCAAACTGAAATGGATAAATTACCTTCCCCTAACACTAACTTAACCAGAGAAGTTCAAAAGTTACTATAAATGTGTCTCATGTGATGGTTCTTTACTGTCTTGAGAACTGGGTAGTTCCACAGTCCCCGACACTCTCACTGAACAAGTCAAAATTCAAGTTACCTCCTCTGTACTCTGTATTATTTCTCCAATCACTCAAGTCAATTTCTGCTGTTCCAGCTATAACCAGTTCCAGTTCTCTGGCATCAAATACAGACACCAGTCTTGCATCAACCACCTGTGGAGGGAAATAAAATGCATAGCAGCATTTCTTCGTGTACAGAGTTGTGCCTCCCCATAAAGTTTGCTACTAAGGTATTTACCAGGTATCATTTCAGGTAATTTGGAATTCAGGCTTTGTCTTTTTAAACAAACAAGTCTCAGAGACCCACTGCAGAAACAGAGCAAGGATTCAGTGCTAATCATAGAGTGATCCAGAGTATTGTCCAGTGCAAAGCAGATACATAACCACAGTCTTTACATAAATGACTAAAAAAAAATTTTTTTTATGCTCCCTTCCTCTTCCAACATCTGCAAGGGCACTTCTGATTATATTTGGGACCCCGTATTTTGGAAATGTACACAAGGAGAAAAATATTTTGGAAAGAGAAAGAAAGTAAATTTAATTTTAGAACTTTTTACCTCATAGAAACCACGAACTAGACTTTCTGTTTGTTGTACAACTCCTCTCTCAATTCTCCACTTCACCATTCTCTCTATGTATTCTTTCTTGTTCTTTTCAGTGACTGGGATATTGGCACCTCCTGGTTTTAGTTCCCGTTCTGTGATCTTAGGACAAAAAATGACCAAGTGACAACACAATTATTATAAAGACAAAAGAAGGAATTGTAATAATTTAAATTTTGAACTTGAAGTAATTCCTCAAAATCACTAACCAAGCCTTACTAGCAAACTGGAATATTTGAAGTGGGACAACATACAAAAAATGCTTTTTAAAAATATTTTAAAATTCATTTAGTCTGAGGAACCTTCACAATTAGTATTAAGACTAAGCTGAGAAAAAGAAACAGTCTTTACAGTGACTAAAGTAATGAAGTTTTCTGAATAATACCTTAACAAAGGTGTTGTAGTATCTTTGAATGGCAACTTTGCTGCAATTAAATTCTGGTAAGCTACCTCTAGCAAAACATTCCTAAAGTCTGATATTTCAGATACTCTCCAAAAAATCTCCTTAACCAGAAAAACACGTTTCACTGGGTACAAATAATTCCTCCCTAGATTTCAACATTGCTTTCACCAGCAGGAATTTTTTAAATACAAGTTCAAAGGAGCATGGAGGGACACTCGTTCTTCTGTCCAAATACATGTTTATCTAGCAGTAGAATGCACCAAGGAAATGAAGAAACTTGCACACCTGCCCAAAAACTTCTTCATTTACAGTAAATGTGAGATCTAGGATATCGTGTATGTCATTGTCTTTCATCCACTGTAAACTCTGGTGAAACTCCTCATCCAGATATTCCAGGTCACTCAGGTCACAGAGTCTGACAGAAGAAAGAAGATAACACACAAATACAGATGATGGCAGCAGCCTGTGCTCAGTAACTAAACTCAGACAAAACAGACTGTGAATGGGAGCCAAGAGAAACATCAATAAAGAGGACAACTTCAAATCTCTGTTTATTTGCCTGGAAACAGCAATTATTGTATAACATAAAATAACTCTGTAAATACAAAAAACTCCAGAATTTAATTTGAAGACACATTGCTTCTTAAGCTTATGGTGAGTCTGCCCCACGTTTCCTGTGAAACACATTTAGGAATTATGAAAATACATATATTGAAGAGACAAAGAATTCAAATAATAAAAGAAATGCTAAATTTTTTCTAACAAGCAAGCAGTATCTTTTTTGTTTATGTGGCTACACTGCCTCATCTCTCATCATTTGTTGAGCTGCTTAGATTTCCAGCTAACCACAGAAATATCTTTTTACCTTTTGCCATACTTTCCCTTACCTTGTCCTTCTCACTAAAATGATGCTGCTAGCATTTAGGTGTTTTCAAAATGTATGTGCAGTAGGAATGGATGAATTACTCCAGACTACTTGAACACGCAATGTTTTATAGAAAAAAAAATGCTTCCAGATTTCTCTAAACCAGCCTTCAAATAGGAAGTAAAGCACCTTAACTTTATTAGGTCTTAGGTTCCAGACATGCTGAGCAAGCACAGCTCTCATTGTTTCAGCCAGAACAGAAGCAGTAGTTCTGGAAACTAAGTCTGAAGTCTATCAGAGTACAGCTCCTCAAAATGGAGATTGCCAACAATCAGTCCACCCCTGAGAATGAATGGTGCAGTCTGAGTTATGAAGTGATTCATATCCTATCCTGTGAGTCATTACATGACAAATGAATAAGAACTCTATTAATATCTGGAATAAGCCCATAGCGTTTCATTGTATATCTTCAGATCTACGATTTTGTAGAAGAAGCTGGTAACAGGGCTAAAAAACAACAGGTTTTCATCCTAATCACCAACAACATTCTGAGGTAGTGGAAACAAGGAAATTTTTCAAAAAGTTCATGGATTGAAATCAGTTTATTAAATTAGAAATAACGGCCTGTCTCCTTTGTCAATAAAGCATCGTAATTAATCCATACACAAATGGCATCATTGATGGGGAAGGAACCAAACAAAAGAGGAGACAGAACAATCCTACTCACATTCGGAGGAGGGCTTTATAAAAGGGTCTTGTAAAAAAGGCATCCAGCAAATACTGATGTATCAGAGCAAGACCAAGAATTCGACCACTAAACCTGAACCTGGAAGAGAAAGAGTCACAGTCATGATACTGAAACTTTGTGGTTGGTACAGTGCTCTGTCATCAAAACTTGCATGTATTTCCAAACAGCATTATTAAATCAGACAGCTATGTCTAAATTGTGGTATTTTTGTTTATTTCTTGGGTTTCTTTAACATTCTCAGTAAGGCACAGGGAAAAATAATAAAAAAAAAAGCAAGTCTGCAGGGTGTGGAAAATCCCTCAGATACCTAAATTACAACTGCTCAAAAATGTCAAATCCATATTTAACCCAATAACCCCCTGCCAGAGCAGCCACTTTATAAATGCATTATCTCCCAAAATGATAGCCACTGTCTATTTTCATTTCACACCCCTACAGGATTAACTTGTTTTCATGTTATAGAGAGGCCAAAGGTTTTTCTACTCTTTCCCAGCCTGACAGCTCATGCTACCTGTCTTTCCTGCTTACAGTGGCTCCTTGCTCCCTCTTCTGACTGTGGCTAAGGAGTTCTATGTATATTCTCACAAACAGTGCCAGAAAGTTTTTTATGTATTGCAGTGCTGTCCAGCCCTATGTCAACAGGATCTAAATCTCCTTCTCTCACCTCTCTCTTTCTTCCCTTATTATCTTCATTTTGTTGGGTGTGTAAGGAGGAAGTTTGCCAGGGTTGAGATCAGATGGCAGCAACCTTGAAATAGGAGGGTCTTTGCAAATATTCCCATGAGAATCAAGATCCATTGTGAAAACTCTTCCACAATTCTAGAATTAAAGTCTAGTGTTTGTTTTTAAAGTAAATGTTTCTTGAACTTTCTGTTTATGTATCCTTTACAAGATTCTTCTTGGAGAAAGTAGGGCTTTATTTTATACCTGCCTGTACAATGTTTGCAAGATGAGGATGTGACATGCAGAGCCTTCCCCTTTCCATGCATAAATTGCTTGTCACAGCTGCATTTTCTGAATTCACCCTGGGGCTGTACAAAACCAGCACTCCCTGAAAGAGATAGGGGTCATGCCTCCTTCATTCCCAAGGTCTCTGGTCCAGCACTCCAGAAGCCAGGGAGGAATAAAAAATGTTGGCAGAAGCTGCATAGCACATAAGGGTTGTCTCTCACCTCTCTACCAGGCTGTTCTGCCTTTCCAATAGAGACTTGAAGTATTGGAGTTCAACAGACAGGTTGCTTCAACTAACCGAACTGCCAACCAGTTAATTTTCTTTTCATTTGTACTATTAATGATGAGATTCCCCTCTGGCACTCATTCTTCATAACTGGCTTTCAAAAAATAAGAACTCAGTGCATATCTGTCCTACAGAGATGAGCAGTTGTCATTCCACTGTTAATGTAATCCAACTACTTACACAGCAGAATTCTCTGTTAATAGTCACAGCACAGCTTTACAGATTTATGGTGATGCCATGGCTTAAATCAACTGAGGGTGATTTAAACTGGCTTATAATTGTGAAAATGGGATTATGCAAAAATCCTCAATAACTATTTTAGAAGCATGGGTGAATTTACAGACTGTTTCAAAGCTGTGTGATCAGCACTCTTCCCCCTACCCCCAATTAAGATATCACCACAGATTTCCTTCCAATAGGTATGTCAGGGTTTTTCCACTGAGATTGTCTGTACTCTTTGGGAAGACTCAAACAAATTACATACAATAATAGGTGCCTGAAACCTCCCTTCATCTCCTTAGCTGATAAAAAGTCAATGTGCTGTTATTTTTTCTTGGTTTTTTTCTAATACACAAGAGGTTAATATTGCTTTCATGAAATGACTGCTAATGTACAAGAAATGCAGGGAGTTGTGCCGTGAGACAATTCCATGGTCCATGTTCCAAATCATAATTTTGCTGACCTTGTGAGAAATAAGATCATTTAAAAACCACAAGAGAAACCAAAATCAGGGAAGTCTAAAGAAACGCAGTTATTTTGCTGCTGGTTAAAAAGATCAGATTCTGTGTTACATGTCTGAGCAGATTTGAGCAGCTGTTTTACAAGTGGGAATACAACAGAAAACGTATCTGAAAAACAGAAAGAAAATAATTCTTACCACTCATGGTGATTGTCTACAAAAGCAGACATGGGACTTATTTGTACTGTGTAGGTATCGTTGGCTGAATATTCAAACAAACCGTAATACGGATTGAAGAGCTCCCTGGACACCAGGAAAAAAAACTCTCTTGATGGTCCACTGTAGTCCAGCCTTTAAAGAGAAACCTGACATTACTTTGAAGTAAGAAACTCTTTTTTTGAATCGACATTCCTTACACTATATTTTGATTAAAATTTCGTAAGATTTTAACCAAAACCCTTATCCGTGCAGATTGCCTAATGCCAAAGTATGTGGAACTCTCAAGAGACTATTCTAAAATGGAATGGCTTGGAGGACTGGAATGAAGTTCTCCATGTGGGCTGCTCTCAGAAAAAAGCTTTGGCTCCAGCTGTAAGGGCCTCTTTGCCACAAAAATATAACCAAATAATTGGGGGTAGATGGGGTAGGGAGGAGGAAAATCACAAAAAGAGCCAAAATCAGACTTATCTGCATCTGACAAATTAACAGTGAAAATAAACAATGGTCCTATTTTGCCTTTGCAGACTTGCAACCGTAGGACAAGTTGAGGGATAATATTTCTGTTTTCCCTAGCAATATAATCTGAGATTACTTCAGTGATTTATGTTTCTTGGTCTAAACTTTCTTGTCTGTCTTCCAAATCTGAGTGCATTTAAATGTCTTTTGGAGAGTGCACTTCCTGTGTTGGGTTTTTTTGTTGTTTTCTTTTTTTTTTTCCCTCTATTTCAAGATTCCAGTACTAATGAATCTAAATAACCCCTTCTTCCTGAACGATAAACAAACTCATTGCTGACAATGCACTGAGGCTGAATTGTGACATTACTCTGCAGGTCACCAGTGAAATGAGTTGGGTATCATGTTAATACTCTGTCAGAGATGGAAAACAGAAAACTAGGGGTTTTCCAGTAGGGAACAGAGAATATATTATAACCCTAACAAATTGATAGAAAGATACATCTTTTATAAATAAAAGATTTAATATTTGACTCAAGTACTAAGACAATGCACAGACAGAAATACCACAGAGAAGGTCAGCTTTCACAAAGAACTTCTGCTACGAATGTTTTTGGCTCATAAACTTTTACAGAAGACAACCACAAATGAGAGTTGTTTTTGAGGATGAAGTTGTCAGGAAAGTAAAGGCTAGGTGCCATTATCAAGCTGAGGACAAACCCTCTTTCCTCAGCTGAATAAAAAACATTACCCTTCAGTCACTTGGAATCATTTCACTTCTGTTAAGCTTCCACAGTGAAGTACTGACACAGATTCCTACCCTGGCAAGAAGGGGTAGATTCCATCAACAAATTAGAGAAAAAAATAATCAAAAATGGTTTGATACCATGGACAACTGTTGGATCCTAATCTTGGCATGAATACCAGGATCAAGTAAAGGGTCATCTGGAAGACTTGCAAACTTCTGGGATAATCAGAGACACTGTGAAATCCTGAGATAGAAAGGAAACTGTGTGCTTGACTATCAGCCATTTCATACAGCTCCCTCTGTATGCAGTTACTGTGAGTCATGTTAAATAAATCAATCAGGAGAGTCCTGCACTGCCAGTCCGATTTATCCTACAATTAAAGGCTTGGCACAAGGGTGAGAAAACTTCATACGAGAGGTATGCAACCACACAACAGCTGCAACTGTGGGGCATTTGGATATTCAGGAGAGTAATATGTTGTTGGCAACGTGACTCATGTCTCCTAGGAAGCACCATTAATACTTCAGATTTACCACTCTTGAATGCAAAGCAGCTTCTCCTAGTGGTTCAAAGAACCCAGGAAAAACAAGGAACCATATTCTTTCTATCTAAATTTTTGTAAGGTATCACCACATGAATTATCAGTGTATAAAAACCATTAAATGAGCATCACAACTGATGAGTATAGAAACGGAAGATTTGAGGAAGATAAACATTCTGAGGCTTATGACAGAAATCACTTGAACAGCAATAACCATGTCTGAGTTGCCCCACTTACTGTTTTATACACTAATAAATCAATAGTTACTAAAATGTTGTATTATGTAAGTATTTCCTGACCCATTACTTTATGACTTGCATCTCTTTATCAAGAGGGAAAGAGTTTGCAAAAGCAAACTCCTAGTTAAAATCTTAAGAAAGGAGAAGCAAATAGGAAACAATTAACTTTCAGTATTCCTCCTCTCCTCCACCCTGACCTGTCTTTCTTCACTTGGCCAAATGAGTAGTTGGATGTGATACATATCCTTGCACCATCTCTGATGAAACAATACTGTTTGCACACATCCTTTCTTCATTAAAAATACAGATGTGTAAATAAAGAACTGACGTCATTTTAATTTGACTTTGCTCTTAATTAACTGATTCTTTTCCATTAAGGCTAGAGTCTCATGTAAAGCTGGATATAATGAGGACAGGAGGTGTCACTCCCATTTCCAGGTCACTCTTTATGTTGCTGAGTGGTGAAATGCAAAAGTCTGACATCTGATGAAAGGAGATGGTGTATCTGGATCAGCCTCTATCTCATGTATGATTTAAAAAATTTCCCTTTCATTTTTAAATCTGATTTGAGGCTGTAGCTGTGAAAGTAAAGACTGGTAGGGGCTGTGTAAAACAGGCCTTGCTCCTGCATCCCCACCCTCCTCTGTCAATACAACATAATCTCATTGTGCACCAGCCTTGCCATTCCAGTTTTGAGTTTTTCCTCAGACAGCATGGTGATATTATTTATATGAACAAGTCCACACTTGGCTCTCAGCTGTCAACATTCTTTATTTTAAGACTTCTCTGGGTCTTTATTAACACTATGTGCTTCAGGGTGAACTTTAAACAAATAGCAGGATTTATAGGTTTTCAAAGACATATTAATTTTATCTAATCTTGTAAGAGATATTTCTATTACAAGTTTGCATTTTAAAGACTCACACATTGCATGGCAATAGCACACACTACAGCATTCCAAGAGCTGTGCTGCAGTTTTCTAAATAGCATGGAATAAAAGTTTGAATGTATTTACAAACATTCATGCACCGTTTCAACAACAGACAAGTGGGCTTTAAGATCCGCCAAAGGGGGCACAAATCAAGAGACAAAAGCAGCAAACAGTACATTGTTTCACTTGCAAAGGAAATCTAACCACATCTTGCTTTGCAAAGCACATCTCACAACCTGTAACACATTAGACTTTCATTAGACACAGACTGAACGTTCTCTGAATGTGACTTTGAAGCATGAGGAATATTTGGGTTTTTTTAACAACTGTCAACAGCCTAGTTGCCCCATCCTAGCTGCCCTGGCCTGGAGAGGCAGTGAGCATCTCCTGTAGTACTGAGGGCTTCCTGCTCACAGTGCCTCAGACAGGCACTAAATTAAGGATTGAGACCATAGCCTACTCTGAAGGTTCTCCCCCTCCAACAAATGCCATCTGTCTTTTGGTAAGCCCTGGAGACACAACAGCACTGAGAGAAAAGAAATATAAATAACATAAGAAAGTTGTCTGGTCCATTGCAAAACGCTTAAGAAGCCATCTTGAACAGCTGTACGTTCTAGGCTTGTGTACACGGCATTTCCTGACTGCAGTCCTTCCTCTTTTCACTCTAGACAACAAGTCTGGGGAGAGAGGAGCTGCAAGACACTGAGTTCTCAGACCGCAAATACTTCCCTGTTCTACTCACCCTTCTTCTCCAACGAACGTGACATAGAGTTTATTTCTCTGCAGGTCTTTTCTTGAGTAGCCCATGATCTGGTTAAAGGCATCTTCTAGCAAGTGATCTCTCCTGATGATTAATCTGAAGGGCAAAATGATTTTGAAACAGCAGTTTGTGAACATGAACCATATTTGGAAACATCTGTTTACACTGCAGGACAGTAACAGGATGATTTCAGAGGAGATACCTGTTTCTGGTGGATAATTTTATCCAGATCAGGAAGGTCCTGTTAGTCTATCTCCTCCAGTGTTCTCCCTTAGGTTTCAACAAAATGTCCCTTGTACAAAGAAGAGTAGTTTTGTTTTGTCTACCTTGTTTCTTACTTAAAGTCTTAAGGGGAAAGGTCCTGAAGGTGGCATTTTCATTATGTCTGAAATCCTTTTGTAAAGCTGAGCCCCTAAGTGAGTTTTACTGTAAGCAAGAATGTAATCTTTTCCATAAAAATCAGTCTCTGTTTCAACAGAGAAAAAGACAAAACCATGGAAAATCACGGTATGGTAAACCCAGAAACACACATCCCTACATTATCCTTGAGTGTGTGATGGTACAGAAAGTCTAGAAGGAATGGCAATTATTTGTACAAAACCCCACTGAAGCATCACATGTGAAAGCGCAATGTACCTTCTGAAAGAAAAATTGTGAAAATGAGGAAGTGTCATAAAGACCTAAAATAAGAGGTGAAAGAGTCCTCCTTACTTAAACATTTTATCCTCTGCCAAAAAAATGTGTTTAATTCGTTTCCTGAAACTTCACTTGCTTTATATTCAAATACTGCCTTCTGCGTGTGCCCGTCAGACGGCAGCTGCTGCTGCCTGCAGGATGGCAGCTGAACCCACCCAGCCTCCTGCAAAGGTCCTGTGAGCTCAGGGACTGCACTGAGCCGAGGACATGCAAGGGGAGAGGCCAGGAACTGAGCAGGTACCTGTGCAACAAGAGCATCCAGGCAGCAGGGGAGCTGTGCTGGCCCTGCTTTGAACAGGTCAGCGCTGTTGCCTGAGAAAGCAACCCAGAGAAAGCTTCCATTCACATGTCAAACTACAGCTTAAAAATCTGCAGTGTGATGGCAAATAGGTCAGGGACGAATGGACAGGGAAAAAAGGGTGTAAGAAATGGAAGAGATATTACAGGGAGTGAATGCTCCCCACCAGTTATTTGCCCAAGCATTCAGGCCAAAGCTGTCATAGATAAGGCTTTAACTGTTTATGATTTCATTGCAATCTAGGTAGACACTGTTCAACCTTTGCCTCTTAAGACTTATCTAAACAATACCATTTTAATCCCATTTCGGTTTTGCAATACTTATAACAAGCTCACATGAATGAAGTCTGAGCTTTGCACAGATTTCTGCAAAATAAGAGAAGTGACTGGCTGAAGGAAATAAAAAAAAGAAACCAAAACCAAATAGAAACCCCCCTTTTTATAATAGAGGAAATTATTAAATCATGTTCTAGTGCCTCATGGCTATGAGTTTGATAACTGGCACAAGACTTGGTAATTTACAAAATTTTGGAAGTATCTTGAGAGGACAATCCTTATATATAAGGGCACATAATCACCTGATTAGCAAATAAGCAAAGGAGGAAACACCTCACTCCAAGCACTCTAGCATTTAGAGTGCTAAAATAAAAATATTAGCAGTTTTTTAAGGCAATCCTTAGAATTTAATAACATTTAGTCTATGAATCCTTTTTACTAAAGAGGACTGTGGTATCAGGACAGGCAATGATGTACAAAAGACAGGCCTATCTAATTTTTTTTTAGTGGAAAAAGATATGAGAAAATATAACTGTTTGTTTCATAGCACTGGCTATAATGGAGGAATTCAGATGTCTCCTGCTCTGCAGGCCTCTTCCCAAAGCTCTTCTTGGCACTTTATTGGTAATACTGTCTGTACAAAAACATAGTTGGAGGAATGGAGACACAGAGGTGCTTAGAACTTGCTGTATCCTCTGCTATGAATCACCTGCTGGCATTAAGTCTTTTATTACAGGTTTTCTATTCCCAGAAATGCCTGGGTAACTGTAACATCTGCATTCCTTCTAATGGGAAGAAGCTTGCACATGCATGAGGCAAGGCAAGCTGCCTGAAAAGAAATCCAGTTTCATGAGATGCTTCAACGTACTTCAATTTCCCTGGGCCTTGTCCATATCCTTTAGTCTCTAACTTCCTGTAGAAGTTCCTCAGCTTGGCTTCAAAATCTCTTTTGTACGGAGCTGGAGCTCGGGCATTGGCACGCTGAGTACCTGCAGGGAGCAAGGAGCAAAGAATGAGCTGTAGTGCCACGAACTGATGGATGTCCCATCTGCTACTGGAAAGACTCCTTAAAAGCAAAAGGTATGCATGGTATGTGTTTGGTTCAATCACCTTCATAAAGAGCAAAAGCTGCATATCTTCAAATCTGCTCTGCATCCAAGACTTTTTGGTTGCTCAATTCCAATAGTATCATCTTTCAAAAGTAAATCTTAAAAGAGCAAATCCAGGTCAATGCAAAAGATGGATTAAAAAAACAGCACAAGCAATCAGAAGGACTTTACTTTTTGTTTTTCAAATAGACTTTATGTCTAACCTTTATAATAGTTCATACAATAAAATGTTCTGTTCTGGTTTTAATATTATCAGGAAACAACAACTCAGAAATGAAGCATAAACAGACTGGACTCTGCATTGCCCCTGTTGACTACACCAAGAGGAAGAAGGAAAACATTTGGAAATTCCTTAGTAGAAGTTTTTCCTGGGGAAGTAACAAAGAAGAAAAATATAGGAAGAATGGAAAGGCTACCAAATTGAAGTTTGTGGAACTTCTAATCTGTGGCTACAGAAACATACATGTTGGTCATGTAAGTGAATTTAATTCTGAAAAACGATTTTGAGGGTCGATTTCTTAGAAGCAAGGAGAGGTGAGATCTGTACACCAAAAAAAAAAAACAAACCAAAAGGCATACTCCACAACTGCATATACAAGTCCAGTATATACAAAATAGGTGGTTAGTCTGATCTATTCTGAAATGGCCATCATTAGGACTTCCACTGCCTCCCTGGATGAATTATTTCCACCGATTGGACTGCGAGGCAGGGTGCCAAGGAGGCAGTTAAACTCCTTCCCTCTGTGGTTGTGTAGACATCCTGCACAAAAATTTGGAGGGTGTTAAAAATTTTTCATGCCCTAAAGTACACATAAGTTGCCAACTACTTCTCTGAAGCTAGTGGCCACCTCTAATGCACTGAAAGCACACTTTATGCAGAGTTCTGTCTTTTAACTTCGGCTCCTTGCATGAAATTAAGCCAATATGGAAACATTGATAGCTACTGTGGGGGAAGGCACGGGAACGTGAGAGTTCAGGTAATAAAAGGGAGGAGGTGCATCCGTTCAGCCTGTGGGCAGAGACAGGGGAAGGAGGGCAGCCACAAAGCCCATGGGTCTGACGGAAAAGGCGACAGCACATCCTGCGGAAGTGGGGCTGGAAGGAGCGGCAGAGTCTATCTCTGCAAAGATCAGAGAGAGAGCAGTGAGCTCACTACCAACACTGAATGCCATTTAACAGGTCTTTAAAAGACCTGTCTGACCAGAAAGACACTTGGTACTTGTTCCAGGCTTGAAGTGAAGTGTGGGAGGAATAGTAAATATCATGGAATCTGCAGGGCTCCATAAGGAACATGAAGGACCCCTCCGCACAAACAGATCATGGTCATTGATTCATCTGTAGTGGTTTTCCTCTTTTACTGAGAGCACCAAGAGCTTCTAAAGGTACACTCACCTGAAATCTCCTGAATACTTAGAGAAACTGTAAACAGCCTGTAACTATTGGCCTTTTCCCTCTCATTTGTTTTGCTTTGGGTCAAAGGATGTACAAAAACGCAGTCACCAGAAAAAGGCAACAAAAATATACTTTAATGTTAACCCCTGAAGGAAGCTGGATTTTTTTGAAGGGTACCACAAAACATGAATCTGATAACACATTACTTCATGATTCAGAAATCAGCATCATAGTATTCTGTCAGCACATGACAAGTCCTCACTGCAAACCAGATGCATATGCCAAGAAATTCCTGGGCAATTATAGTGATTACTTCCCCCGCCTTGGGAACAAAAGATGTTAATGGAAGAGCTAAAAAACACCAGTGATGTGATAATACTTGATTTTCAAAGAAGTTATATTCTAAAGCACATATAAAGAGTAGCTTCATGACTATTCATCTTTCCCAAAAGAGAAAGTACAAGTGATTGTGACTGATCTGAACAATGGTTCCTTAACACCCCACCTCCTGCAGTGCAGCACAGCCAGCTTAGCTGATGAGAAAGCACAGAGCCTCCATAGAAACATGGGCTATTTACAATTTCTCATCAAAAAAGTCATTTGTACACCAACACAAACGTGCATGCTTGCAGACTCACAGGCAGATTCAATGGTCTCTCTATATTTTTCTGTGAGCCAGAAGAGAGATTAAAATTTTAGGGAGAATGAGACTAAAACCATCACTGTTCATTCTCTACTATCTGCTGCTACTGTGACTAAATGAGAATATCACATGTTAAAGACTGAATGTATTTTGAAATTACTTTGTTGGAATGAAGCCATGCCCAGCATGCTTTGGTGCATGTACCAGTGATTAAGAAATCTTAACTCTGGAAGCCAACACTGGTTTTATTTATAACAGACTGCCAGGTTTGCAGTTGGAAGTAAGATGCATACATGCAGATTTCATCATTCCCTTCTTTTCAAGAAAGGGAAACTGTTATATCTAAACCGTATACATACTGAAAGTATTAATAAATGTGCATATTGTATTTCAGTGCTTCACAGAATGCCATAAGATCATTAGTGTCTTCAGATAGTTTCTTCAGAGACATCTCACAGAGGTCCTTTGTCCAACAGCAGGAAAAGCTACCACATGTTTATGAATGCATTTAATCTGGTTCCATGAAAAGGCAAAGCTTTTTATTATTGTGGACTGGGAAATGCCCATGAAAATCAAAGCTCTTTTTCTGATAAAACCTTCTTCTTGTCTGGAACTACGTAGAGTTGCTTACACCCTAAATGTTCTCTGTTTATCTGTACTTTTGTTATCAAATTTGTAGAAATCCCCTTAGGCCACTTCCGATTTGTTTATCTCTTATCTTGAGGAAACTAGGCATAGCAACATCTATCAACATGGCCTTCAAAAGGAACTTGTCATACTTGCAATAATTTAGTTCTGATCTGCAGCTTAGAATCTGAAATACCAGTTTCATTCCATTCTGACACGAATATTCAGACATCTGCAGTACACTATGTTTTGAACTCATGTTAAAGTGTAACAAGCTGGCTTTTACACATAAAATTGTCCCTCATTGCCCCAGAGACCCATTGCATTGCCATTTCAATGTACAGTTATTAGATCCATGCTTTTAATTCTCCAGGCATCAGGATGCTGGCATGAGCAGTCACTTAGTTGTTTCACATCAGTGAGAAACAAGTCTGCATGTTTTTTTACAAGTCAGAACAACATCACAACCCCTGAAGTTGTAATACACCCAGCAAAGCATCTTGTGAGCCCAAGGCAAAGGTTCAAGTCTGACAGTCAAATGCAATTGTACTTGTTAACTTGGCTCAAAAACAGTTCTAGGTCTTTGTCTTATCAAGGATGAGAAGTGGTTTCATGAAGCCCCTGCAGAAGTTTTGCCTAAGCAACTTACCTGGAGAGTTCTGAGGCGAAGACACCGGCGAGCCTCTCGGGGACTGGCAATAACTAGGATGAAGTAAGGCATGTGGCGGCACATATGACATTATTTCCTCCTCAAACAAGCTGGCAAAAAGGAGCAAAGAAGAAAGAACATGTTTATTTGAATAAATGGCAGGTTTCACTTTCTAGAGATAAATCTCTAGTTATTAACCTGCTTTCTTTGGTAGTCACCTATTTCCACTATGCACACTTAGAAGTGCTACAAAATATTTTATTGCCATTTCTTCAAGCAGATTTTGAAAGTACTGGAAAGCAGTAACTGCTATTTGTGTATAGTTAATCAGCCTTGAAAATTCATGGGCCTCCCTCTTTTTTTTTTTCCTTTTTTTTTAATGTTCTCACTACAAAGGGGTCAATAACCTTATTCACAAACATTCTAAGCCTCCAGGATTAAGAATCACATCTGAATTTGTTAAGTGTATTGACTGGTAAGCTTGTTAGTGTAACATTTTATGTTTAGTGACACTCCTGCTGAACCAGGTATCACATCTAGCCTGTTGAAGCTGAGTTACTTCATGCTTCATCTATTATTGATATGCAACTTTGTAGGTGAAAAAAACCCAAACATTTTGCAGCCTAATCACTCCATCTGTGTGTGTGTGTGTCTATGTATGCATGTATATATTAAAATTTTAGTCTTTTCCCAAATTTGACACAAGCAAATCCAAAAAGGGACAGGATTTCTAATATCAGAATGGATCTGGTATCAAAAGGTATTTTGAATGTGAAACACAACACAAATAAACTGCTGTGATAATATGTAAAAATTGTTTTCAAAATTGAGCTGTAGAAAGAACTTCAAGCCAATCTTATACTATCCAAGGCAATGAAAATGATGTTCAAATAAAAGATGTTTCTTACTAAGTCTGTTCACCAAACAAGTATCTAGACTTTTTTTAATATGGATTTTTTTAATGGGTCCTTTCTGACAGTTCATGTTACAGTCATGGCCATATGATGCTTTCCTCCAAATTACACATAAAAATCTTAAAAGTTTATTAAGAAACATTATAAACATTTCAAAAAGGCCCAAACATAGATTTAAAATGAGATTTTTTAAATCGCTTTAATAATTTTGAGATTTAGGGCCCAGAAAGGATTATCATTATGCAACCTGGCCTCAAAATACAACTACTAATGTCAATTCTATTTCACTAGATTCAAATTTAAAGGTATCCGTGAATTTCTTGATGCACTTTTACAGTGGATGAGAGCACAGCATCAAGATAAAACGGTTTAATTTTAGCAAAAAATCTGCCTTATTAACACCAAGCTATTATTGGAGTTAATAGCTTAAGTGAAAACTAGTAAAGAATCAGCTTCCCATTTCCTGAAGTCTGTAAGAATACTGCCTTTACTAAAGGGGACAATGCTTGACAGCACAGTGAAGAGGCAAGCGAGACATTAAGTAATTAAAACACCTCTGAAGGATGTGCCTTTACAAACAGGCACTTCCCAAAGCACAGAATCAAACAGATGCTTTCTAAAAGTAGCATAAAGCACACTGTTGAATAAAGGTCTGAGCAGTACCACCTTTCTAAGCATCAGGGCTGGATGCAACAGGACAATTAGGGGGGGCCTGGGCAAACCCATATAAATCACAAGCACAGTGCTCTTGCATTTGCTTTTCATATTCCATCGTCCTATGAAAAGTGTGACCTTCAACTACCATCTAGAACTGAACATGATGAAAATAAAACCTGAGCCTTGAGCTGTAGCTCTCCCAGCTGCAAGTCCAAGGAGAGAAGGGGAAATGATTGGGTGACACCATCAGCACACACTGCTCCCTAAAACTCCTCAGCAGCTGCCACAGCATGTTCCACATGTGCTTGGGCAGCAGCAGTGCCTACCTGAGTAACATGACAAGGTCTGCATCGCTGGATAAACGCACCAGCCCAGGTGTTCCCTCTGTCCGGATGAACTGGATCTTCTCCCTGTGTAAGCAAAAAAAGGCTTTCAAAATACCTTTTGCAAATAAGGCATCAGTGTGTACCACAGCAACAAGAAAGAGTACAGAGTATACCAGAAGCCTCTGGGTTATGCTCTTCCCTACTTTTTTTCCCTGCCACACCAAGTCCACGTGAGGAGTAAAATATTACAACCAAAAAGCTGATTTTTTCTGAGCAAGGATGCTCCCGTTGCCCTCATCTCTTCAATGCTCATGCTCTTAGCAGGTAGTACAGTCACCCAAACAGTTAAAAAAAAAAAAAACTGAACAAAAAATAAAATCATTCCCTCAAATTCACACTCAAGTCTATGCCTCTGAATTCAAAGCAGGAGGCTGAAACCTGCAAGAGGACATTCCTACTGCAAAAGTGAACTCTTTTAAGAGGCCCAGTCTCTTCTGAATCTCTGTACAAACACAAGCCATACATTACAATACATACTTGTGAATTTAAAGCCAGCCTTTTCATACCCCACTGCATTTAAGATATCTTTCAGTAAAAAAAGGTATTATTTCTCCCCTGTATCTCATCTAAGCACACATCCTTTCTCCTAGACCCAGTCTGGTCACTGTTGTGGCATCTATGTGTCCTAAGTTCTGAGCATGGTAACACACAGAATTTTAGGATCCATATTGAATATAATTCCTTGGATTCCTATTCTTTTTCTCTGCAGAGCCTTTCCCTGCATTCTGAAATACAAGTACAACCTTCATATTTTTTATCAGTATGATAGTACAGTAGAGATAAATTCTAATTTGGCTTTACATTTCTAGAGAAAAGGAAAACAAGAACCAAACCCACGCAGTAAAACCTGTTCCAAATCTAAAGGAGAAAACCCCCAAACAAACAGAGAAGTAGAGACCTCTGTATAAAAACAGCAGCATTAGCTCAGCTCAGAGGTCTCTCTACAACACGTCCTATTACGAACAAGTGACAAGACGGTCACAAACACTCCATGCAGTTGGCAGGGCAGGGACATCTGGACACTTCCAGAGCCCACTTCACTTTACATCGGTGACCAAATGGCAAGGCTGGAGGAAACAAATGGTGGATTACAAAATATATCTTAGCATTCAGCTGGCAGCAACACCAGAAACCAGAAGGACATTTTCTGGCTTAACTAATATATGCAGCCTTCCAAATGAATGCAATCCATTACTTCCTGGGGTTACCAGGGAGAGTTGTGATTCCAGTGATATTTTTTTTTTAATATATATGCCTTTTACCTTCCTTTAAGGTATAAATTATATTTAATGTAGAACAAGTGCCTTTGCCTGAAGCTTTTTACATTATTTAGCAGTCTCTCAGTTTTACCTGCAGTGGCTTGGAAGAAGATTTAATCTTGGCAACATGCCTAATAAAGATATATTAAGTGTAATGTTCTCACTCCACCATGAAACCTCTGAACAGCAATTTTCTACATGTAGTATACTTTCATTTTATATTTTAATAGACTCTCAACTTCTTATCTCTTCTTTCTTTAAGGGAATGAGAAATTATTTCAGACAGAAAATGTCAGAGATCTGTTCAAATTATCTTTGTTCTCTTCCACTGTCCAAAACTTATTTCCCTCCTCACGTTTTGATGTATTGTAATAATTACAATAATAATAATATTTAATATCATTATCATTCTACTTCAACTGCACCAAGGTTCTCAAAGGAAGAGCTTACTGGCAGTTGTACCAATTGCTATACCAAAAAAAAAAAAAAATTACACAAAGAATTCATACTGAAGGATTTCAGTTAGGTGTTAATTTATCAAGTGTTACAGCAATGACTTACTTAGTCTCACAATGTGTCAAACAGACATGGACTCCAATAATTTGTAAATCAGGGTCTTAAAAGACTAACCAAGAGAAATAAAACTGGGATCTTTATAAAAATGAAAATATTACTGAAGCATGAACTTTGTAAGGATATAGGAGAGGTATAATGGAAGATAATTTACCTTAATCAAATTACTAACTTCAAATACTAAAATTAGAATGGAACCATTCAGCTTAACAGAATAGCTTTTCTGACTAATCCCATTCAATGTAAAATAAAACTATATTCATTAAAATCCCCAATCATTCTGCTGAAGCAAGTCAGTCAAAGCATGTATATTCAGTCTCCTTCCAAAGTAAATGTACAGAAGGACATAAAATTTCAAGCAAATGAGGAGGTGCAGAAAGAAGATCTATCCTCCTCTGATCTTCCATTTTTATTCTGAAACACATCTTGTCTTGAGAAAGTCTCAGTTTGTGGGAAATTATGAATATGTAATCAGGAAGCAAGGTTCTACTAGAAGCAGAATCGGGGAATACCAACAAGCCTTGTGAGCAATTTGAACTCTAATTTGTTAAAAAACCCCACAACACACATGAAAAAAATTACACCAATTGCTATTAGACTAAAGGAAATCAAGCACCCTGGGAAAAAGAATATGAAGCAATAAAACTACAAGCAACAGAAATTGTTTGTATACTACTTCCCAGCAGATTTCAAACCAAGCCTGGTGGGACAAACCTGCCTATAGAGACATGGGTACAACTGCTTTGACATGCTGAGAACTGTAGATTTCTGCTGTTTTCTAGAGACCTTGTATTCTGCTAATATGTTGTTTCAGGTTTGGCAGCCAGGATTTCTTCAGAAGGTAAACCACGTCTTTAACACAGAAGTCACATCACAAAACTTGTTATAGTACACACAGGGAAACTGCAAAACAGGGCAGCTTGTTGAATTTTGGGAACTTGCAGGACACAGAGGAAAAGGGATCTGTGAGTCTTATTTTAGCCTCCTAGGCTGCTGCTGGTTCTCTCAGGCAGCAGTGAGGCCTGCTGAAGAGATAAGTTTTTCTCAAAACACTCTGGGAAGCTGAGAGGAAGTGGTTGGGGTGTTTTGCCTGGTCTCAAACTGAGGACATTTTGTGTGCGAGGCAAACGTGTTTATCGCTACACTAGATTTTTAGAGTATGTTTTGAGAAGAACTTATCTGTTCAGCAGGCCTCACTGCTGCCTGAGAGAACCAGCAGCAGCCTAGAAGGCTAAAATGAGACCCACACGGATCAATAAGCAACACAGAACAGAAAAAAAATGAATACCAGTGCTGGCTGCCATGCCAGCCAGTGTGGGTAGGCCTCTGGAACACAGCACTGTATGGGAGAGACTGCCAACAGTCAAACCAGCATTTTTTAAGTTTAGTGTCCAAGGAAGAATAGATACATTTATTTCAGTTTTGGTCACTACTATCCAGGTTGCTGGTGTCTCCATTTCCAAGTGTAAACATGCGAGGGAGTTCGAACAACCACACAACAAAGATCATCCTTCCTCAGATCTTGTTGCACTGTGCAAAAATCTGTAGATATCCCATTCTGTAAATTCTGGAGAGACATCAAAAATTCTGATTGATATAAGATTACCTCCAGACATCATAAGGTCAGGACAGCCTTTCTGTAAATGTGCTTGGTGAAGATAAGGACAACCCCAAATGCCATTCTGCCTCATGGTCCCAGCTGTACTCATACCCAAATGAATGGGCACATTTGCTGTGCTATCCAGCTGTCTTGGCACATTAGGAAGACATCAGCAAATCTCTTATGCCAGTTGTTCCAAACATTTTCTTGTAGGTACCTTTACTTGATAATAAAACATTACCTCTGTTCTCCTCAACCTTGTTACAGGCTGTCACACAGAAATACAGTAAACAACTATTTCCCAGAGCTTTAGGAATATGTTTGAATGCAGCAGAAGTCTACAGTCTGTTCTATTCCACTTAATTAATGAAAGCAGCTAATTGTAATTAGCATTTTTTACTGAAATGGGAATAGCAAACTTCACTAATTTTCTTACCTGAGTGAATGATTCCTGGTAAGATCTGGCTGACGCTCTTGTAGAATTTCAAAGATATTGGGCTGCCGCAAAAATGCAACTATCTTGTCATTGTAAGCTGAAAACATCAACAAAAATATCATGCTGAAACAAGGTGATCCCAAAAGAAAGGATGCCATTCCTTCCGAGTCTTCAACAATAATGACATACTTCACCTTCACAGTTCTAAGTTTAGAAGCATTGGGTTAATACTTTTGTATGTAAGGCTACCAATTCCATTGTCTCTTAAGGAACATACTTCTTGATTATGAACCAAATCTCATTGTGACAGATCCTTTCCACTGCTAACAGCCATAATTCTGTTAGCAATTTCTATTATATTTTAGCACTCACACTCTTAGCTAAGGTCAAACCAGAATATTTATTGTTAGAATAAAATTGCAGGGACCTTGGTGTTCACTGCACTGAAATCTATTCTCAAACATTAAGCAGCCATTGGAAACACCCGTATCAAATCCTCATTAATGGCCAAGCCTGCAAAGCACGCACACTATGCCAATGGCAAGGGGGAGGATTTAAATGGGCAGAGGTTTGCAAGTAAACATGCCACAGTACAAAGAGCCAGTTATAGTTAATCGGATTAATTTATCTTGATTTAGCACAATGTGACAGCTGTTAGATTTAATAAGCTAAATTCTGTACGTGGTGGCACAGAAGTCAGTAACTCTGTGTGTATGTAACTGAGAACAGAAGTTAAGCTAATGACTAATTCCAAGCTGATTAACACTTTCTGTAATCCTGCCAAAATAGATGCTCAGAAGCTGTGGAAAAAAAAAATCTGTGGGAATACATGGAGTCCAATTAGGACCCAATCTGACTCCCTGGCTTCAGTTCGTCCTGTGAGCATACAGAGTATGTGAGCTAAGGAGCTAAAATACATCAGTTATTTGGCTCTGCACACTTCCAGCTCTGAAGGTTCCAGCTGAACAGTGGGGAAATGCTGATGGACAGAACAAATGGTGCCTTCTACCCATCCCAAGTGAATGGAAACCCCAGCAGTGCACACTGCCATGACCCCCAAGGGATGGAGAACTCCTCCCAGCACAGGCTGGATGCCAACATACCCACTGGAACCACATCCTGGTACTGAGCTCTGCTGACTGTGTTAAAAGTGCTGGATGGTCTTGGCAAAACTGGGGGTCCTGAATGACGGGAGTCCTCTCCGACCTGAAAACGTGCAAGTAACCACAGTGAGTGTCTCTGTGCCAGCACATGCACTCAGGTACAGGACAGTGAGAATTTACAGAGCTTAAAACCAAGCACGTACGTCAAGGCTTTGCTTGATCACTATCCCCAGTAACCACTACAGCAGGAAGCAGCTGTGCTGTTAGGACAGGTACTAGCAACATTATTTAGCATACTAGGCCCATTAATAGGAAGAACCAAAACTAATGCAAAATTTACTGCTATTTTTAAACAGTCCCACTCTGAAAAGAGACCAAAAAAATGAAAACTGGGATACATTTTTTAATTTTGTAATTTAATTTTGTCTTTTGTAATTCATGGATATCTTTATCTATGTGAAACATTCTGGAAACCAAATTCTGCTCCTTCATTAGCACCTCCATTACCTCTGTGCATGAATGGAGTTTCCCTAAATTTGAAGTGGAAAAAAGTGTGGTTGAAGCCTCAAAGGAGAATAAAAAAATGTGTTCACATTCAGGCAAGGCAAACAAGTCCAAAATTGGTAAAAACACGGTTCCTAGAAAAATTCAGAAACACTGTTCTGTTTTTCTTGTATTCACCTTCTGGGCTTAAAAAAATTTGCATGTGAACAATTTTTAGGGTATAATAATATAAAATTGTTCTTAGAGGCATTTGTTATGTCAGGGCAACTGCTGCATTTTACTGCATGATGAGGTTTCAGACATTTCTCGGTATTCCGTATTTTATCTCTATAAAACATTTGATCAACCTTTTTTTCATCCTGCTGGACCTCTTTGTTTACTTCTTCATTTATCTGCCTAATGGTTAGCATTTGAACTGCACTCCCAAGCTTCAAAGATCTCTAAAATATCTAACTGCAAAAGATCAAGTAATTATAAAAGGTTGCTTTTAAATCCAATCTCTAAAATCACAAAGCAGCAAAAGTCCCAAGATATCTCCCAAGACCTTTTTGCTCTCTCATAATATTCTTTCAGAAAAATGAAGAATTATTTCCTGTTAGGCAATGTGCTGGAAAAGGAATGCCATTATTATTAGCTCCAGCTTCACACTGCAGTTCAGCTTTAGCTAAAAAGGCATTCCTTACTCTGGTTCATGTTTGCTTTAGAGCATCTCTCTGTAAAAACTGGGTCAGTGGCTTCAAAACATCAAAGTTCATGGCATGTTAAAGCCAAAGAAAGTATTTTTATTTTTTTTCATTAAGTATTCATCTTTTGCAATAATGTACAGTTCCTTTATGCAATAGCTTAAAAATAGGAAAAAATGCAAATATGCAATATGAAATACATAAGCCCTAAAGTGCAGAGGAAAAAACTGTTCAGGTTCACACATATGCAAAAAGAACATCATTGAATCATTAATTCTAGAATGGTAATACTGTATTGAATTGCTATGCTTGAGATTCCTATCTGGAATTATATCTCAATTCAAGGTACAATTGTAACAATATCAAGGAAATACTTCTAAAATTGCATGTAGAAACATGGTTTAAGGAATTTCATGTATCCAGATGGAGTGGGATATTTTGACAGGTAAGCAGCACTGTGTATGCAATATATATGATCATTTCTTGTTGGATAAACTATATTTATTTTGCAGCATTGACAAGTTCAGCAGCATGGCTGGCACAAATACCTATTTTAAGTGCAGAGTTACTGGACGCTGCTTAAAGAAAGATAATTTGTGTGCATATTGGGTAAAGCCAAGAAAAAAAAGTATTTCTGCTCTGCTACAAATCAAAATGGAAATACTTGCTTTACCCCATTCAAGATCTAAATAGCTACATGAAGGCACTTCTGGCTTTCTTGCCTTATACACAACATCACAAAATTGATGGAAAATGCTATTTAAAACCATTTGCAAAATATACCTGACACTGGAGGGGGGCTGACTAAACCATGTTCACATAGAATGTGACAAGATATGCAGCCAGTGCTGTGGCACTTGCTGCAGCTCACTGGAAGCCCTGTTAGAGAAGTGGCAGACAAGATTCATGTTTGGTCTGAAACAGAGGTCTGGCAGACCTTGATCTGCCATAAGATTGAGCTAAGAAAAGGATAAATCAGATCATTTCTCTTGCTATTCTGAGTTGTATTATCTTCAATTCCTGGCATGGAATAGCCCTCTCCTGAGAAGACAGCCAACAGTATGGAGGTTTCTGAATAAAGTACAACTGAAGTCCAAGTCACTGCACATACACGAGGTTACAAGTATAAGGAAGTGACAACAACAATATGGGGACAAGCCAGTGAAAATGGTGCATGACAACAACAAAACAGTGTTTTCCACGTGTCTCTGATCAGAAAGTAAAAATGAAATACATATTCAAAGGCATATAACCGTCTGACAAAACTGTGTGTGGTATGATATTTTTATACTTCATGGGAAAGTTGCAGAACTAGATGTATAGTTACACATGCATCTTTTCCCCCCTCTTATTTTGCAGTTATGTATGAACACACTCAGCAGACACACGCTGGACAATACACATTTTGTCAGTGAAAGACTGGATACAGGAATCAGTAATCTGTAATCAGATGCTCTCCTGTGGTTAAGTGGGGTTACTACAAATTCAAAATAAGAAAAACTCATGTTTAATATTTTCCCTCTGAATTCATACATGTTAAAAGCATCAACAGCTAGCAGAAAAAATAGTAAATCCTTATGGATGACTGCTGCACTGTTACAGAAGAATCACGCTCCTCCCCACATGGAATGGTGTGAAAGAGGATGGTGTTAACCAGGTGGTGCTCCCGAGGAGGAGGTGCAGAGCCCACTCACCTCCCCGGCGCTGTGGCTGCGCTGCCGAGTCAAGTGCTGCCGATGGACCAGCGCACTGGTGGGCCTGCTGCTCTGCAAGGGCAGCCGCGGGTCGATGAACGTCGTGGTGCGCGAGTTGTGGTCGACGAAGAAAGCCTGCACAAGGACAGAGAAGACAGAATTCATCGCCAGTACTTTTTGTATTAATTACGTCTGAGGTTAACGCCTGTTGGGGATCTAGGTTTCATTAGATCAGGTGGGGCTGTGGAAAATCTGATAGTGTGCCTGGCACCTTCCTTCTGCAGAAGGAGGATAACACTCTTCCATCCCACCAAAGGGGTGAATTGTTTAATGCCTTACTTTGTTCATGTCTACAAAGTCCTTTGAAATTCTCATTTGACAAGCTTTGGAAGTGGGAAGCTTTATTATGACTGTCAAGAAGAGAAGACTTGAATAATAAAAGTAATCCCGGTGTAGTCTCCTTTTCATCCCCTTATAAGCATCTAAAAAGGTGTCATTAAGTGGCAAACCCATTACCTTTTGTGAAGTATTTACCATATAATTATGAACACAATTGGCTGTATATATGCCAAGTGTATTCTTGCATCCAGTGATGAACTATGATTACAGACCAACAGGCATTTTTGCCATATTCCTGCTACAACTATTCTCAGTTCACTGACCTTTTTTTCTAAAAACCAAAACAAAATGCAAAAGAAACCCTAAAGCACAACCCCAAACAGAAAAAGACCTCTGAAAACCAAAAAGAAAAGTCAGCCAAGAACAAAAGATGATGGCAACAAAAAAAATTAAATCAGGCAATTGGTGAGAACAGCCACATATTGGCCAGTCAACCATTTGCTGAAAACAAGGTCACAGAAACATGTATCCTGGAAAATTAAAACCTCCTACAATTCTACCCAATTTGAACTAAAAAAGTTTATAAGCCCTGAAATCTAAACCTTTTGCAGCACCAGTATTGCACTTGGAAACCAGCACTATTCTATTTCAACACACTCCACGTTTTCTCTCACAATACTGGAAACATGTGGAAGTGGCAAAAAAAAATCTTTGTTTTGAGCAGCAGAATTACAAGAAAGTGACATCTGGTTTGAGTAATCAAAGAATCTGGACCAGCAGAGAGGTGGTCAGGGACTGTGGGAGCCATTTCTGTGTTTGGCTACCAGTGAGGTACTTCGACCACAGTTCCATAAGCAATTTATTCCTGTGGTGTCAGCAAAAGAAACATTCTCATCTTTCCCCCTCCTGACCACTTGTTTCATCCCCTGTGTGCCTTTCCTGCATTGTGCTGCCACAAGTGTTTATGTAGCCATGCAGTGAACCCATCAGGGGAGCTGGTCCAGGCTAAAATTATTCTTTTTCTCCTTCTCCCTGCTGGCTCCTCAAACCTTGGTCAGCTCACCAGGGATGAGAGGAGAGGAGAGCAGAACCATTCTTCTGGCAGCAACACCAGCTTCTAGTATTCATGGAATCATTGTTTCAGACTGCTTGGGAAAACCAGACCAGAGAAAATGCAACTCTTCTGACTGCTGTGACAGTAGGTAGACAAACCAGTGTGTCATGCTATACATCACTAAATGCCATTATGGACTGCGGTGGAAGAAAATGTTCATACTGCCATTTCCCAAGGAAGGAGAAGCATATGGAGAGACACCACAGTTGCAGAACCCTAAAAGTGCTCCAGAAAAGAGCACCAAGCTCCTACAGCCCCAACAGCAATCACCTGAACCTGTAGCTTGTGCCCACAAGGAAGGAATCCTATCACCTGAGCAGCAAAAACCCTGTACTGACCATCTGACATAGTCACAGATAAGCAAGTGGAACTGTTTCACAGTTCAAACACTGTGAATTGTATTCAAAAAATGACATTTTAATTGCTACATCTGAGCCTGATGCAGGACTTACCTTGACAAACAATGATGCGACCCTGCAGTGCAAGTATACAGACTAGAGAATACAAAACCAGTGAGAAAGAATGAAAACCATAATGAAATTTATATTTGGGGCCTGGTAGATGACTGGAAGCAACTGCTGGAACACAGCCAGTCTTTCTGAAAATTTTGCTCCTGATTGGTAAGATCTACCTACTTTACTAGCAAGTGTTTGATTTGGGGTTTTTTTAAGTCCTCCTATTTTATCTAGTCTGTGTACATTTATAAGATGTAAAGCACTTTCAGCAAAACACAGGTTGATTTAATTAAGTCAACACCATATTGTAAATCCCTTATTAAAAAAACCTGATTCAATATAGGAGGTAGAAGTACCTAGCGCTGCACCACTCAATGCTGAGTTAATGCAGCACTCTAGCATTGCATTCGGTGTTCCATAGCATTCTATTTAAATAACAACTCAGTTTAGACATGAAGATAAAGACAATCAGATCTTATTAAACATGTATGGTTGCAGGCCAGCTAGTAGTAGCCTACTTTAAAACAAAGCATAAATTAGCACTTTGAAGCTTTGGTGAAGACAACCATTGGAGCTTCAATGCTTTGGGCTAATTTGGACACTGGCACACATCTCAAAATACAGTGTGGTTCACAATCTCCTTTCAAAAAAATTCCTCTCATAACTCTTGCCTAGCTATAATCCATAAATGTACAATGCTTGAAGAGACTGACATAAAATAGGTATGCCAAAACTATATTTAACCCATTAAACATGACTAGTTGCCCTAGTTATTCTTCCATTTAAAATCTATGAAGCTTGCTAAAAACCCTTCCTGTTGAAGACTTCAGTAATCAATTACTATGATTTCTTTAATTCTAGAGAGAAAAACCAAACATGTCCTCTAATAACTTCCTATGTATTTGCACATCTTGCAGAGGTCTAATTAAAAGCACAAAGACTTGCATCTGGCTTTAAAATATGGGCACGTGCTTGCACACACTGCACAAATGCACTTCTCTGTACAGTGTCTGTGTGTATGCACATGGACACAGCAAGGCACAATCTCAAAGTCCAGCTCAGGGGCCTATGAAGCCTATATAATGCTTCCTGCTACTACATTTTCCAATGGCTTTCTGCCTCCCTGTGGTCAGTGACTGATGAAGGATCATCTGTAATGCCCATCAGAAACTACACTGTAGTCACACCAGACTTTTCAGGGAGGACTGCATATTTTCTCCTGTAGGGGATACACAGAGCAGCCAAAGAGGAGTGGGCAGCTGGGCTTTGCTGTGCAGCTCTGGAGGGAGTTCAGAGGTGGGCAGTCCCCAGCTGACCTTGGAAGACAGCCCAGGAAGAGGACAGGTAAGCAGCAGCACGCTGCCATGGGGGAGTGAAAATGCCACTACTCAGCATCACACCAGGGCCAGAACCATCGCTGTGCCTCGTGAGCAAGGGCACCAAGCTCTCACTATGACATAGTTGAAAAAATAAAGCAAAACCTCTTCTCAGCAGGGAAGAGTTGTTGAAGAAAGGAAACATAATTATATATTGTGTTATGGTTAAGTTCCACTTGCTTTTCTTTAGGTTTATGCTTTAATAAAGGCAGGTCCAGTTTCAGTTTGGCCTCCCCAAGCACTGGTCTTACCATGTACTGGCCATGGTCTCTCTCAAGTGCTGAATAGGCTTTTCCACTGGCCACAAGTGGCACTTGTGGCACAGACAATTCAACATGATGAAAATGAGTGATACTAAGACTAATTCAAAGTGAAGAAACCCCAGTAGGAATTTATTCAGTGCTTCCTCCTCTTTATTAATATTGTGGTAGCATTGCTGTTACCAAATACCAAAGGTCTAACTCTCTCTATGGAGCACATATTAAAGAAAATTGAAAATTGCCCTATTCTTCAGGAGAAAACTGGCCTCTGAAGAACTGAACATAACAAGAATGACTTAGAAAACAAAGAGGCAAAGAACACTGTTAGTAGAATTGCACATTCCTAATTGTGTGTCTAATGAAAAAACAAAATGGTTTTCAGAGTTATAAAAATCTAGAAAACAACCCTCAAGCACTTTTACCCTTCAGTTTAGAATTGTCTAATCTTTCCAGGCATCAAGGTCATTATTTATGTGGGCTCTCACAGCTAACCATATTGAGAGTAATAACTGTAAGAACCAAGAAGCTAAATATGCCAGTAATCCTAATGAACTTATAAGCCTTATCACTTCCTCACATGCTAACCAGAGTCTATTTTTAACCCTCTTGTTTTCTACAAAAAATATAATGTTCTAGATACTGAGGCTGCACTAGCTTAAAGTTACATTAAAACTTACATCGCAACTATACAAGTGATATCGAAATATTTTTAAGAAACTGAAAATTGATACTTGTTTAAAAAAATCAGTGAGAATTGCAACGATTTAAGATCTCTAATGCCTCTTAAGGAAACCTACTCCATAGCATCTCTTTCCTCCTAAGCAATACACAACCACCAGAGTGATCTTCCCCAGAGCTATCCCAGACCATCCGTTTTACCTCAAGTACATCCATTTGATCTCAGAAACTGATGAACACAAGGCCTTCTTAGCACTGCAGAGTTACCTTGCCCTGATGGTCGTGTTTCATTTCCCAACCCCTGGGCAGCTCCAGCTGTTTGTTGGCAAACATGTTGAGGAAGCCCACCAGATCACGGTTGTGCTGGTAGCGCTCGAAGTGGTGGGTGTCCCGCCGGACTTTGGTGATCATGTGCTTCAGACACGTGTTATTTGTAAACATGCGGTAGGCACTCTGAAAAACACACAACAGCACAGGCTTTTCAAAGAGAAAACTGCTCTGACCACAAAAGACAACCCTGTTCATTCTAAGTGTGCCTGAAGAAAAGTTACTCATTCCATTGCTTCTCCTTACACTATAAATCCCATTACACAAAGAAACACTGGCAGGGGGGAGCCTATGCAAAAAGAAGCACTGAAGAACAGGCAAAAAAGGAAAAGATATATATTAAGATGGTTTTTGTTCAGTGTGACCTCTAATATACTTTGATATAAACCGGGCAATCTGAGGGAAACAAATATTGCCATTAAGCAGTAAGGTTGTTCTCAGAATTGTGTCTCACCCTGTGCAAAGCACAGTAAGGAAACTATTGCTTCCATAAACAAATAATTTTGTACCATAAGAAAGATGAAGAGTCGAGTGGAAAATAAAAATTGCTATCATGCAGAGCTAGGATGGCTCTGACAGCCCAATAACTTGAGGGGATAATGATGAGAGAATCTAGCCTCCCTATGTACTACCAATATCTTATCATCAAACACTGAGCAGTATATTTGTACACAAAACAACTGCATTTATAAGCACATATTTATGAAAGCCTTTGAGCTGTAGCCACCATACTCACAGGGTTAGAATGCAGCACTGTAAAGAACTCTGGGCTGATAAGGAATTTCACAGGGGGAGACTGGAGCAATAAAGTAAGTCTGGATCTGGAGGTAGAGTGAGGCAGCACATTCTCTCTTCGAAAATCTAGGAGCAAATAAATGACTAAGACTTAAAGCAGTTATTACCAAAGCATCCCTGCAAACAGCTATACTGATGTAAATCACATAAGCAAGCATCAAGTACACAACTATTTCAGATTTACTGAGGCCTGTCCACTTAAGTGTACCCAAATTTCTTCTAACATAACACTGAAGTTTCTGAAAATATTACAATTTCAGTTTAGTAACATTTGCTTGTGGCTTTTGGTAAACAATCATTAAAAAAAAAGAAAATCACATTCAATTTTTTGGGTTACTGTGTTTGTGCCCGTATATAAGATGCAACAAAGTCCCCTGGGCATGTCTGCACTGCTATACTGTAGCTGTATGCAGGTACGTTATTTTTTTAATGCTAACTGAAGGATATAAATGTTATTGTACTCTTATAAATGTTTCATTCCTTATTCAAAAACAAACAGTAAATCTGTCATTACCACAGCCCCAGTCTTGATACAGTATTGAAGCAGCTTATGTAAGTAAGAATCAGGTTGCCAAGGAAGTACCTTTCAAGGTTGAAATTCCAATAAACAATTGTGTCTTCTCCTAGCAACTACAGAAGTGCCCTGATTTTTCTTCAGTACCAGGAAGGAAGTGAAAATATACTGAGTGGTGTTTGTTACAACGTCAAAACTGTTGCCCCCAATTCTCTTTGAAGATATTTGGAAGCATATTTGTAACGTAAATGAAAAACTGCAAGTTCAGATTTGGTCTTCAGTGATATTACACTAAAATGTGTTCTGCCATCTACATTTCAGTTTCTTTCTTTTTTACACGTTGCAGTATGTGCACACTTCTCCATCAAATGAATATTAATCATGTAGACCACAGCTATCACAGATATAAAAAATCATAATACACAAGCAGAGCAAAGAGAAAGGCAGTGAATGAGATTTTAGACTGAGGGAAAAGTAAGAAGAAAAAACAAAAGAAGAGGAAAATAACAAAGGTAAAATTCTAAGTATGCACAGGTAAATATTATGGAAAAAAGAGAATGGAGAAAACATTAGAGGGAAACCAGGAAGTGGGAGGGTAATTGGTAAAATAAATGAACAAGAGGATTTTTAGAAACGCTACTGAAACAATAGACCTCAAGCTGTCCCACATGGAGCACGTCAGGGATGGGATGAAGGCAGAGTGGCACAAAGGCTCCTGAAGCTGTGCCTGAATACTTGGGCTGGGAGTGTCTTGCAGACACAGCCACACACTGAAGTTTTTCGTGAACTCTGTACTGGTACAAAACTTGGGTGTTCACCAGGCAACTCTCACACCCTGGAAGATTGCTGTGTCATGCTGCAGGTAAGTCCTCTGTCATAGTCTGGGCAATCTGGAAACCAGAATGGGTCACCAGGTGCGTTTTTATTGCCGTTTGAGGCTTATGATTTTGGTTTATGAAAAGCTTATTCAGCTGCATTTGCTGGTTAGGCTTTGGCCTGAATTTGCTCAAAGCTGATTTGTGTACAGCACAAACCACCTGGCTGCACATGCACAAAGATAGAAAAGGAAACAGCTACGACAGAAGTGAAGACTGCAAGTAATAAAAGGGAACACTTGGGTAAATCTCAAGTTCTACAATGACTTGAAACTCGAAAAAGGGTGACACTGCATACCAGAAATTAGGAGAGATTTTTATAAGAGTATGTAAAGAGCATCTAGAGACAAAGCCAAAGCACATGACACCACACAGCTGTGCTAGGGACTGGATGGATAACAAACTTTACATATGTGTTAGTAAATTTTAGTAGGAAGATGACCAAGGAGAGAACTGCTTAGTGAAAAAAAAAAAAAAGAGTAATGATGTTCAGAAGTCAAAAAAAGGTCTTTCTTCCTATCTTCATTCCAAAGGTGAACACTGGCCAGACTATCGGAAGAATGAGAAAATGGAGGTGAGAGAGAGCAGGTTAAAGACTGTGGAGCAAATTAAAGGTTTTCAAAGCCTATAGGTCAGGTGACATGCACTCTAACAGTTAGGAAACAAGGTGGAGCAATTCCTGAGACATTGGCTCTTTCAGAGATCTGAAGGAGTTCGCAGAAGGAATGGGATAAATGATGTAAGAGTCCACCAAGATGTTTTACTAAGATCTCTCTGGGTCTGGTCCTACTCATAATTTCTACTAGTGACTGGATAGGAAAGACAAAACTTGCTCCAATTAGGAGATTCTGCATCACTTGGACAGCAGGATGGACAAGATTCAAAACCACAGGGGCACAGTAGAAAAGTACAAAGATCTGTGTGCAGGTAGGGATAATCAACTCACAAATACCAGATTAAAACAGACATTTGTGCCATCTGCACACAAGGATCAGGACTTGATCAAAGACTGATCACTGGTTAGAATCAAACTATTAAAAAAAAAAACAAAAAAAAACCAAAAAACCCACAAAAAACCCAAACCTTCTGCAGGAATGCACAAGGACTGTTTATGTAAGACACTTCCACGACTTCTTCAGTACAGCAGCGTCATAGCTTTATTTGATTTTCTGAAATATTCCTCAGAACCTGAAGACCAACTCAAGACAACCCTGAGTAGGCCAAAAAACTAATTTGAGACCTAAAACCAGAAGTCACAATGAAAGACTAGGAAGCAGTGGATTTAAGGGTATAAGAAGAATGATGAGTAGACTGTCTAAAAAAGTTAAAGAATGTCCCTCAGGTGGAGAACTCGTGAGACAGAATTTGGCAAGTATGGCTTAGGAACAGCTCATCCAATCTATCTACAGAGATGTAGTCAATGACTGCCTGAAGCCCTTTCTAGTTCTACATCTACTATTTCAAACTGCATTAGCAGAGTCAAAATATTTGTAAGCCAGATCACACAATTTTATATTTTTTCACTGCAAATGTCCTGCTTTCTAAACCAGTCTGGTACTGACAGAAAAGTGCTCTGAATCTCAGAATCTTCTCTTCAGCATATTGAGCAGGCTGAGTCATAACCTTCAAAACTAGACAGCAATGAAAACAAATGGCTTCATTTTCACACAGACTTGCAGAGGAAGAAGTTAGGGTTTGCCTTATGTACTCTCACTAAACCATCTATGAGATGAGTGCTCCCTTCTTTGGAAAAGGAGAAAAAATTAATTTTTTTTAACCTGAATTAGAATGGTGAAATTCAGCTTCCTCTGCAGCTCCATCCACGGCATTTGTGTGCTCTTCAGGCCTGTCATTTGTCATTGTTCTTCGGATGCTCTGGTACCTAGGGTTGGAAAACTGGACTTTACATATAGTATATGGTAACTATGATCCAATTCTGGCTCTGAGGGAGCCTGTCCATATTTTCTGTCAGGTAAGTTAATATATATTGACCTCTGATTTCCGCATTAATAGCCTTTTGAATTTCTGACAACCGTTATCAGATGTATTACTTTTGCTCACACAGATTAAGATCACAAGTGGAACACAAAAGTCCTGGAAGCTCACATGCAAACTAAAAGCAACAGCCACATAAAAATAACCCCATAAGGCCAGCTGTGGCCTTGTCTCCACGCTCAGTCTTGCAATGGTGAATGCAGCTTTCCAAGCACACAAAATTCACAAGCACCAAGGGCAGTTCTTACCGGCGATTCAGCTGCTCCATCTGCTGTATGGAATTTGACCTCTGGAGAATCTGTGGGGCTGGGGGAGCTGTGGGTCGCTGCCATGTTGTTGTCCTGTTCACGTGGTCCACGTAAAAAATCCGTCCATGGCTGTCAATTCGAGCCTCCCAGTCTGAGGAGCAAGAAAATACTGTAAACTATGGAGTGTCTGGGCTTTATTCATTGATTTGTTTGAGCTCTGTCACTTTTGTAACCCCATCTATTGTTTCAAGTCTTAATAATAATAATAATAACAACTACTACTACATAGATATATACATACATACATATATATATAAAAAATATGCATCTATACAGAAACAGACATGCCTGATTCTCAGACATTTGCAACTACAGAAGATGTGCAAACCATGTAGCATGTCAGTTGAAAAACAGTCTTTGAGAGCTCAGAAGGTGTCTAGATGAGAATACCTATATTGCAAGTCTAAATGAAAGTAGTATCTGCTGATAGAATAAAAACACTCAAGTTTTAAACCAGAGTTTGTAAACAAAACAAAACACCCAAGTATTCCAGGAAGAATAGAATTGTTCATTGGAGGAAAAAAACACAAGTAACAACAAAAAAAAAACAAAAACAAAACCACCCCTCAGTTTACACTTGTGAATTCATTATCCTGCTTAACTGTAAAGCCCTAAACCACTGTATAATAAGTTGGGATTTTTCTTGTTGTGTTTATGCCCAATTCCAACACAGTCACCATTTCTGTAACACGCTCTTGCAGAAGAAAACCATTTTTTCCTGCATTGAATTTTAAATACACAAGTTTAAACACTTGGGCGTGGCTTCCAAAGTAAAGCATCTGCATCAGCATTGTGATGGAAAAGGCTGTCTTCTGCTATGTTCCTATATAAGGCTAGATTCCATCAAATCACTATTAGTCAAATGTGTTACAAATAGCTTGCTGAATTGCAAAATTGTCATTAACTGAGGTTTCATGGTCAGGCTTTGTTAGTTTTGCCATAGGAATGTAGGAACTGGAGCATACTGCACATCACAGACAGAAATAAAAGATAAATGTTTAAACTCTACCTCTTGTTCTTCAACTTGACCTAACATAAGACTGAAAGAAATACACATATTTTTCTTCCTTATTTTCAAATTCTGGTGAAACAACAAATTGAATATAACCCAAATTAAAAACAAATTACAGTTTACAGCTCAAAATCATATTCTTAATATCTTCTCTAATTTTTCAGAATTAAAATATTAAACCTGTCACACATCGGAAAGCAGAGCTTTGGAGAAAAAAACTGAATCTAGGCAATGATTAGTAGACTTTATTCCTATTAGCAAGTGATTTATTTACATAGAGACTGTATTGGGCTTTGACTGTAAAGGGGTGATGTGTACATGCATCATGCCACCCATGAGTCTGCAGAAACCCAGCAAATGTCAGAAATGTTAAAATACTACACAGTCAAAGCTTTTTCCACTAACATTTCAGCAGTTTTTCCAAGTAGTTATTGTAGTGTATAGTTTTCTTCTGAAACGACAGAACTGGACCAGCTGTCTCTGTGCATTTCTGAAATATTTGTCTCCCAGAGACAGTTTTGTAAAATGTAGAACTGGCATAATAGGGTGGCAGTTAATTAACTCGAAGATCTGCACACAGGATTAACCTGATTATAACAGAACCAGCAGGGAGCACAACCATATCATCATCCTGGCTTTCCACACACAGTTATATCTGTGTTCTGCTATCAGGCTCCTTCCAGTTATTTGTTCCAATTACAGAGCAAACACAGTCCCATACCACACCAGGAAACAGGGAGTTCATTTTACTCTAAATATCTTCATTCCTGACTCCTTTAAAGTAACAGAGCTTTGCCATAGACTTCAGTGGGTCTGAATTTTTTTTTTTTTGCATATTTTTGCATATTTGGTTTGAAACAATGTTTATCTATCAGCTGTGTACCTTTTTTTTGGCGAGGGTGGTGGTCCTTTCTTTGAATACCTAATACTGAGTAGATTTTCACTTCTCAAAGTTTAAGCAAGTAAGTTCAATAATTGAGAGCAATTTATTTTTCATATGCACTAGAGAAATAACAATTCATTTGTTTATTAAGGCTCATCTAACTGTTGCTCAATGTCCACGTTTATTTTAATATAAAATCTTCACTCTGCCTCAGAAAATGCAAGGAAAGCAGAGACACCTTTAAGTTAATCTGCAGATATAAAAGATGTTGTACATTCCTTTGTAAATCATTACCACACAAGAAGTATTCAGAGATTTCAGAGTCCTTGACACCTCACAGTGCCTCACAAGCACCATCACCTCATCTCCTTGCCCCTGTGCCCTGCACACAGGAAAGGCAGCACTGTCTCTGCATGAGTGACACTCAGCAAGTCTGTGTGCACCAGGTGTAATTCTCCCAAGAACACCACCGGACTCAACCATCATCACTCCTCACTTCCAGCTTCTCAGCTGTTCATTCTCAGTTCTCACATTCAAAAAGGAAATGTAATTAACTCCCAGTAATGAGGCATAGGCAGCTTATCCCCCATTAAAATATGGAGTAGCTCACTTGGTGGCAGAGCCTCATCCACTCTCTGGTACCGGCTAACGTCCTGACGCACCGAAGGCAGGGACCTCAAGGGCTGATGGCCATTGGCGGGAGAACCTGGAATCAAGACACACAAATTGTTTTTTTCAGTCAATGTAGGGAAGCCCTAGAGTTGCCTTTAAACTGAGCAAGCTGTGTTAAAGCTTCTGCAGGACTGTGATATTTCAGGATATATCTAACAGTCATCTGTTCTTGGGGTCAAAATAAGTTATGCTGACAGTTCTAGGCAAGATTCCTCTGGGATGCCCTGGCCCTGGAAACATCACCTCTGGGATGTGCTTCATCCATCTGTGAGCAGCCAAAGCCAGGGCATGGAAACAACCTGTGAGCCATACCCCAGGACAAAGGTCCACCTGGCCTTGTCAGAAACCTTAAGAGTGGGAGGTGTGTCCTTCCTTGCTGCAGCCAAACTGATCTGAAAAACATGATGCAATCTGACACCTAATAAAGAGCATCCTAAATGTCTAGAAAATGTTGTAAAATACTGGCAGTATTTGAAATAAACACCAAAATTATTATTTCCAAGTCAACAACCTGTTCATGAAGAGAAGAAATTATTACTTATATATAGCTCTTGGTATGTTATGAAATAGACGCATTTGGAAACCCACTTGATTGGATACAATTCAGTCCCCGAAGAAACTCTACAGATAATCCATTATTTAAGTTGCTTGGAAACAATTCATTAGGGACGCATTTCTACTTTCAGTGATTTTAGTGAGACAGAAAATTCTCAACTGTTAAAACAATTTTAAAATCAGTAAGAGTTTTACAGTGTTAACTTAGGTAATACATTCATCTACTCCCAAGGTTCCAGTGTGCTAGGATCCATCTGTACGGAGAAGGAACTGGGAAAAGGAAGATAAAGAGCCTGATGTTGACAAAAAAATTATTCTTTTTCCTTTCCCCTTTCTTTTGATTACCCTTATGTTTTAATACTAATATAAAATATTCAAAAGAAAAGAGCTAAACATAAATTCTGTTTTGCATTTCATACTTTTGGGGAGTTTTGTCCCTCATTACCATTTTTGTTAGTGAGCAGGGTAATGTAGAATTCTTTCCACCTCTTCATCCTTCTCACTACTCTCTCAAGAATTATAATACATCCAATTTTAAAGTAAATGCATTTTGGATATTTCAGGTTTGGATTTTTCATTAAATCAAAAACCCCCAAGAGTGTCTTGAAGAAAGAAATAAATTCAAAGGAACAAAAAAAAAGAAATCTTGAAAGATAATGAAATTGAGAAATTAACAATCTTTGTTTTCAGATGCAGTAAGGTCACTCCAGAAAGTGCCTCCTCCACTTTTTACCTCCAGTAGCTCCTTCAAGCTGTGCTGTGGCACCCTCACAAGCTGCCTGTGCTCCTTCCATTTCTTCATCCTGAGACTGGCTCTGGGCAGCTGCCGCCTGCAGGCTTCTCCTTCTCTGCCAGATTTCTTCTGCATCCTCTTGGTCTTGCAGTTCACCTGCCTCAGCCTCCTGCGCCTCCTCCTGAGGTAGCTGTACCGCAGGCAGAGAGCCCGCAGCACTCGCGGAGTCCGGTGCTTCGGCCCCCGGCTCCGCCGCAGCTCCCTCGGGGGCACAGGCTGCCTCCTCTTCCTCCTGGGAAGAAAAGGCTGGAGTCTCGGGGAACCTGGCGCTCTCGCAGGAAGAGCAGCGCATTTCCACGGAGGAGCGCCGCACCGTGGCGCTCTCGTTGCAGGAGCTGTCGGCCCCCTCGGCGTCGCTCTCCCCCTCGGGCCGGGTGCTGGCCTCGCTGACGCTCTCGGTGCGAGCGGGGTCGCTCTGCTCCGTCTCTGACGACAGCTGGGAAGGCTCCGAGCCTTGGTCAATGGACTCCGTTTCGCTGACGCCCCTTCTGCTCCCACCTGCAGCTTCAGCAGCTCCCGTGTCTGCACTGCCGGGAGGCTGCTCTGCCTCCGGAGGGGCAGAGGACTCGCTGCCAGCCTGCTCTGCTGGGGCTTCAGCCTGACAACCCTGCAGGCTTTCGCCTCCTTCCTCTGGAGGTGGAAGCTCTGGGAGAGAATCTTGCTGGTCATCAGCTGATGGCAAAGGAGCATCAGAGGCTGAAAGCCTTTCACTCTCTGCAGACCCTGGCAATACCTGATCTGATGAGGAACTTACTCCGTTTCTTTCAACATTTCTGGTAGCACCATTAAGCATTACTAAACCACCATCATCTTCCAAAGAAGATGGAAAACCAAGGTCTTGATGCAGCTCGTGCTCCTCTTCATCTGAGTCAATGTGAAGCATAGCATTAAGTCTTGTGTCAGTAGGGAAGCTACTCCTCAGTTTTGGGGAGGCTCCTCGTGGACGGTCACCACAGGCAGATGTCCCTGGTCTAGGATGGTTATTGTGTTCTATTGCGTCAAGATAGTCATTTAGTGAGTCCTGGCGACCTCTGGGAGGGGATGATCTTGAAGCACCAGAGGTTAGCTCATCCTGGTCTGTCTCCAGAGTCCTACTAGTCCTTAAGGAGTGTCTCAGGATTGTGTCTCCAGAAGATTCCTCAAAGACTGGGCCATTGGAACACACTGTGGATGTATCGTGATGTCCTGCTGGCATGTCCTCATCATCAGAGGGGCTCCCCAAGTCTCCATTTACAGAGTTGGTTCCTAGCAGAGTACCAACTGTTTCTGGTGAAGCATCTGCAGAGACAGAAAGACCGAATATGAAACAGCAGCAACACAGTTCATTCTACTTAAATTATATAAAAATACACATCCTTGAAGATGCTTGCTTCCTTCAATCAAAACTAAGGGAGGAAACTTCAATCAAAATAACAGAGGCATCTACAGTGCTGGAACAGCAGTTACAGAATTTTCTCTGTTTAAGTCTATGCTGTTTCGTAGGATATAGAAAAACTAAGAGGTATGCAGTATGACTTTAAAGGATTCCCATTTTACATCCAAAAGACAGAGCACTGCCAAGCATAAAATTAGAATCATAGGCAGATTCATTTAGAACCTATTGAAGAAAATCAAAAACAATATGCTAGGTGCTGGTGGTTTTGGAACTGCCGTCTCCAAGGCAGTACCTGCCATATCTAAATTTTGAATCCCAATAGAAAAAATCTGTAGTAGGGGGACCATACATGAATGAGAAAGCATATTATGTCCTCAACCACAGAAAAGCCTAGACACAGAAATATGTAGAAACTCTCTCCATACAACTATCTGGAGATCCAGATCACTGACAAATTCTCACCTTCATGAACAGAAGATGTGATTTCCACTTTGAATTGGAGATACCCACTAACATGATCAGCTGGGAGCCTTCTGCCAAGATTATAGCTGAGAACCTGGTCTCTGCAAAATCAAAAATATTGTGGTTTTTAAATTTTTGCTGGTTTCATGTTTTCAGTATTTAATTTCTATTATGGTAATAGAAATCTTAAAATCGGTCACATACTCCAGTTTGCATGGAAAAGCACAAACACAAACAGTGGTATAAAATATCTTTAGTTAACAGATAAAGCAGCCTAAAAAACTATGTTTGATCTATTCCAAATACAGATTGTGCCTCACCAATTCTTATACATCTCTAAATATCTTAAGTTTTAAAGAAATCAAACTGCAAAGATCCTTCTCTCCTAACCTCCTCCTTTCCCCAACACAAAAGTGTTTTATAATTAACAAAAACTTTTCTGCCCCCTTGTGGTTTTTACTATGTACAAAAGTCACAAATAGTTACTTCATAATTTGTCACGTTCAACAAAGCACGTCTACATTCCGATTTAGAAAAGCTATTAATGCTTGAATTTATCTTTAAATACGTTCTTAAGAGCTACTGATTCAGTGGGGCTCAGACTAGATTAGACACTTGTATCAGTTTGAGACTTTGGATCAGATCCCAGGCTGTACATTCTTATGTAGGCACAGCCAGAATTCACAGCCCCAGCTCCCATCAGCACAGCTGGACCAGCTGCAGGAAGAAGAGGGAGCTACTAAAGACCTCCACAGGAAATTATTGTTATTTATGCACATAACTTTATACTGGTATAAACACCTCTCCTTTACTGGGAGCAATCCTATTGCAAAATAAACCAAATGCAGTTATTACTGAAATAAACTGCAGCAGTGTGCATAAACTTCTAGGAAATTACCGCTTTGAAAACGTAAAGCTGAAAACTGCTTTCAAATTGAATTTGATTTTCTCCCCTTACGCAACTTGTTACTTTGAGGAGAGTATCTGTGAAAAAGGAGGCCAGTTTGTCAAAGTGTGATGACACTGCCATGCTCTTAAGCTTTAAACAAGAAAATACGCACTTAATTTTACCAACATTCCTCATGGGCCTAATCCAGGGGCTTTTTCAAGTCAATGGAGACACAGTAACTTCAGCAAACTTTGAGGAAGAGCCTTTACAAAAGGCATGCTCAACAGGTGAATTTTGAGTCCCATCAGTGAGCTATTCATAATGACAGGCAATTTTAATTGTGTAGTACTAGAAACACTCTGAAAAATAAGGAGTCACAGCCTTGTAGTTCTGGCCAATTCACCAAAGGGATATTACATCTCTGATTACTGAACTGACAATTAAAAAGACGTCAGCTGTACAATAAGTCAGTCAATTACACCTGCTTGTTCTAAAAGATTTGCACACAACCATGTAGTAGTGTGATAATGCCTTGCTTCTTGACTAGCTAGTCAGAGGGTAACATTTCTTGTGAACAACATATTTTATGTAAAGAAATTAAGCTGAAAAAAAAAGACACACATCAACACAAACATGGGTACATGTATTCAGGACAGGACTAGAAACATTACCATTTTCCAATCAGGCAATAAAGCTATTAAAATTACAATATATTTCTTAGCACAGACGTAGTAAAAATCTGCTAGTCTGTACCAGTAAGCCAGAAAGGCTGCTCTTTGCTCTCAGTATCCTAGAGGCTGAGTCTTCCTGCTGAACACAAGTTAGCATTAAGAATGTATTCATTTACCCAATTGCATGTCTCTCCAATAGTCTCTGAACGGGTATGGTTAACTTCCCAAGGAAGCGCTTGATGATCGGACGACTCTTGGCAAATTTGTCTTTAACCTCAATTTCCAGGACATCTGTTAGAAGTGCAACAAAAGAATATTTCTGGAAGGAAAGAACATATTTGACACCATATCAATATACCTTTATTCAAAAAGAATGTACTTAATTACTACGAATGTGCAGCGAACTCCAAAAGTAATGACTGATGACAACAGTTTCCACATGGCAAAATAATGTCAACATCATTAATTAATTAATTAATTAATTAATTAATTAATTCTTGCATATGTAACTAGCTTTTTACTGTTTCCCATTCCTTTTCACTGTTCCTTGAAAAGAACTGCTCAGTATGAAACTGTACTGGATAAAAGCACTTTCAGGATCTATGTCAGAAAGTAGAACGCCACGCATCCTACTGCTTGCTTCTGTTTGCATAAGGGACAGCAAAAAGAGAAGGAATCCTTGCTGTACTCTGTCAGGTCAATGCAGGAGGAAGGGTCTCACCCCAGGCTCTGCTCAGAATTTCCCTCCCAACACCACGCTTCGAACTCATGTTTTGTATGCATGACAGGAAGTCAAAAGGGCAATGTGTATGCAGTACATTCAGGCACAGCATTACTAGAGGAGGAGAATTTTCTATGGAGTTTTGCCCCAACATTGACAAATCTTCTCAGCAAACTCCAAGAGAACCCTTTCCCACACTTGGGGCCTTTGAACAATATGGTGTTAATTTACAGAAGACATCAAGAAATCTGGTAAAATCATTCTTCCACCTTTGCCTACATGGGAACATTAACACAGTTACTCTCTTCAGCTTTCATTTTCATGCACTTTGTGAGTATTTCATCTCTTAGATCTGTACTGCTCAGTCAAGTCTGCCCAAAGATGGCCAAAAGATTAAAAAGTGGTACAGGGTAAATTCTAAGCAAGCTCAGTAGATTTTAAAACATTCCAAATAAACAGGGAAAGTATGGCACAACCTACTCAGAAAAAACAAGGTCATCTGGTTATACTTTTACTCTCTGCCATCTTTATGGCCTCTGAGCAAACCACCACCTGTGCACAACGCCTAATACACATGTGGGTAGGCAGCCAAAGATATACTGAACAAGGAACAACAGGAGAAATAGCTCTTCAGTTCAGCTGTAGGCACCACAAACATCTTCAAAAAGCCAATTAGACTGGGTCAGGAATAAAATCCCTTCCTCATGCTGGGCAACTGTCACAACTGGGTTCCTCTGATAAACAGAACTTAAAAATTTGTCACTCTCAGTTTGCTATAATATTGCAAATTACTTTGCAGAAATAATAGATGTAAAACAGGATCAATCCTGCACCACTAGGACAGAATACATAATGGGATCATAACTGCTGTTGTCAGAGCATTGCTACAGGGAAGATCCAGCAGCTACAGCAAGTTGACACAATGCGTGCACCAGTGAACATTATCTCTTTTCTAATAAGCTCCAAAGCCAAGGAGAACCGGAGGAGAAAAAAAAAAGGGTGGGGGGGGGGGGAGGAAGAGTAGATTTTCTTTCTATCTACTGGATAGATGGATAGATAGACAGAAAACCAGAAAATAGACTGAAGAATCAGTTTAGAATCAAAACTTCAATTTTTCAAAATATTTTAAGACTATTCACATCTGCAGTCTTTGCCACAACCAAGCACCCCAGGGCAGTGCTAATCCTGGCCCTGCTCACTTCTGCTTTACTGCTTGTTTGCTTTATGATTTGTGGAAACATTTCCCAAAACCTACTCAATTTTCATCTTCCTGAAGAATACATTAACATTCACCACAGTACAGGCTTGCCAGTCCTGAAAGGGCTATGGATGTGTGTCAGCAGTTTCACTTTGCCACATAAACATTTATCTCCAAAAGCACAGGCTTGGCTCTCCTGCATCCAATGACCATTGTGGGAGTGAGTTCCTTCCACGGGATCTGCACAGTTTACCCAATACAAACAGGTTTGGCAAACTGGCTTCTGCCAGACTACCTGTTTGCCCCCCTTGCTGGGTGGTGCTCTAACACCTTCCTGGGTTTTCCTTCCTGCAAGGTGTAGCTTGCAGGGGCTACACCAAAGAGCATCCCCTCAGCGTGACAAAACTGAAAATTTGTCACCTGCTGTGACACCACAAAAACTCCATTTCCAAATGAACAGTTGTTGCAATCACTGAGCGTAAATGTTCATGTAGTGTAACTTCTCTTAAAGAATCTTCTGACAACATATAATCCAACTTTAATTAATTTATTGTTGCAATTTCAAGAAATCTACAGGGTGGCTACGTGAGTTCAGCTTTTTTTAGCAGAGAAGAGAATGAAAACCTGCCAGTAGCTTAAATATCTAGCATTAATATGCAGATAATAACTGTTTCTATCCACCAACAGGGTTCCTAAAATTACTAAAATTTCTGTGTCACTTTAAATAACTAGCTACAAAATAAGCTCTCGGCTTTCAGAGGGTGAGGACAATGCGTGAGGAGAAAAAGCAAGCCTGGTACACTGCATCAGCTGGCAGACAGCTCTCAAAAGGGATACATTACCTCTCTGTGCCAAACAGGATTAGTTGTGTTACTGATGATAGTCGACCTTCTTTCCTGGCCGTGGTGAGCAAACGTAGGAAATGTACTTTTCTTGCCTGGCTGAATGGACATCTTTAGATAAGGATCAGGGTTGAAGAACATGCCTTTTTTAAGTCCAGCTGCTCTAATATCTATAAAGCAAAACAAGAAGGAAGGAAAAAGGAACTGAGTAAATTAAAGCTAGTTCACAAAGTAGTGTATTCCTAAAATATTACCCAGGAAATCAATTCACCATAGATTACTAAATAAAGCAACTTAAAAGTACTCACACATTAACTGGATCCAGTGTACAGCAGGAAATCAAGTGTTTTCCCAAAAGAATATAAGGAAGAAAGGTATCAACAAAGATATCAACATCCTCATTTACATTTGAGCCTCCAGTTATTTGTTATTCAAACAAAAACCATAGACTTCTAGCTCACTTACAAATGCTTTTCTCAGTAAGGTATCTAAGGTATTTCCACTCAAAGAAAGAAAAGAAACCCCAACAGAAACAGCCCAAAAAGAATCAAACAGTACTTGTTTTGTTTCTGGGTGAGGAGAGGAGATAAAAAATTGTATGGGAGGTAATGCAGTGAACAGACACTTTCCAAAACTTCTTTCCAAAAGTCTTTGATAAATGTAACTTACCAAGTCTGCTCTGGACTATGATACAACTTTCTCCCAACAGAGCAGATAATCCATCTCACATAAAAGGAGGCAAAGTTTTCTGAAAAGGCTTCTTTCTTCCTAGGGAAACCTCAGTACTGCAGCCCTTGCCAGTTACAATAATAAATAATAATTTCCTCAGGAGCATATTGTCATGACTAAGGACTTCAACAATAGTGCAAGCTTCAGCAACAACAAAAATAAAGAGGTACTTTTTAATATCATATTAGACTTTAAACTTAACTGCAAAATATTTTGCTGTTTCTCTGTAGGTTTGCTGAAGCATAAGACTTGTGTCTGTTTCCATTAAGTACACCAGTATGCTGCATGCAACAATGCAACTGGCACATACAGTTTATACATGCAGGCAGAATTCACTGCTCTAAAATTAAATGCCATACCTGTGGATTTGGTAAAAAAAAAAAAAAAGAATCCTACATAATATTCAGAATTAAGCTGCACAGTAGAAACATGATGAAATAAAAAGTCATGTGCAAATGAACAACCCAAAAACATTACAGGACACATGTCACAAGCCTATCAGCCAGTACACCTTTCAAAATTATTTCACAGGACTCCTCAGGCAGAATCACAACCGTCTATTAAACAAATCAGGTTTTTCAGATTCACAAATCAATTACTTGTACAGTCCACTCTGTGAGTCTGTACAACCTATCAGCTCTATCTCAGGTAACTGCTGAAAGGCCACTTCAAAAAGCAGTGGATTTTTTCTGCTCTACCTCTATAATCTCTACACGTTTTTATTGTCAGCACTCCAAGATTTAGAAGTGCATTTCATCTGCCTTTGCTCAAGCTGAATATGCTTCCATCTCACACAAGATTTCCCTGGAATAAAGTGCTAATCAAAACAAGTGAAGCTGGTAGACTGCACCCCTACAGCTATTTCACTGTAGTGACAGCTTAGCTCTGTTACAAGTGAAATTATTTTTCCCTTCCTAAACCACCATTTCCAGCTATTGCTTTTCTCAAAGTGATGGAGCCAGACTGCATTTTAATTAGAAGGTATGTTTTCCACTCTTCAATCTGAGAGGAACTGTCCCCTGTGCAAACTGGAAATTTCCTTAAATTTTTCATGCTGGGATATATCAAATCCACTTCTTTCACTCCTGGAGACTCATGATTCTGGCTGATTTTCAACGAACAGAAGTTCTAAAGAAATGACATCTTTCAAGCCACTAGAGTGTGCTCCTACAGAGGCTAATGAAGAAAAGCATTCCATCTTTCATGTTATTTAGAACAGCAAGTTACTTTTTTTAATAATAATTTGTAAAACAGTGTTGGTTTTTACCTGATAAGGTAAAGCTGACCAACTTCCTAAAGTGCTGGGCTCCAGAAGCACCTTCATCCGTGCCTTCTACTCCCATCTGAAGAGGAGAAAAAAAAGGAAATATACCACAGAAGTTTTCATCTGCTTTGTACATGCCTGAAGACGATAACACAATTTTAAGGCACTATGCTAGGGAAGGATCTGACCAAATACTGTCTATTACCACAGACAGGCTCAGCCACACCATTTGTTTACAGCAAAATAGCTATTATTTATGTCACACAGTGCTAATATACCAGTAGCCCAAATCTTCCACACAGAACATGTATAGGCAAACACACATGCAGACAATATTAATCAGAGAAAAGCTCTATCTTTTACAGCTTTCCCTTTTGTAAAATGAAAAACAACAGTATGGATTTGTAATACACATCAAAGCACTGAGCTGCTCAGTGACAGCATATGTAACTTTTGTCACTTTCCACAAATAGATAATTTAATGTGCAACAAAAAAAAGCAGAGATCAAAGAAAGACTAAAAAAGCTTTCAGCTCTATTAACAAAAGCTCCTTTTAAACAGAAAAGCACATCAGACATCTAAATATAAATGTGGTCTAAAAGCTTATGCCTCACAGATTTTGAGGTTTGGTTTCCACTGAAATCCCTCATTACGTAAAGCACTACTTCAGAATAAAAGTTTCTCATGTATTAATGTCTGTCTCTTTCAACTAGCAGAAGGATTTGTCTTTCAAGACAGAGGAGATGTGCATCCAGCCGAATAATCTATCACGGAGACATCAATGGAGAGATCTTTGAAGACAAATGGTTCCTGGGCAGGCACTGCACTCACTCCTAGGCAGGAGAGGTGGCACAGGAAAAGTTTGAGCCAAACACAGCACTGAGGATTAATACCAATGATAGAACGGAGCCTGGTCTATTGAATGATGCAAATAAGCTGAATAAAAATGGGCACACCTGTGTGTGTAGATGAAGAATGTGCGGCAGCCCTGAGCAGCTGAGCAGCGGTTGGAAGTCACCAGATGGATAAATTACTCTGGAGCTGCGGTAGCCACAGGGAAGCCGCTTTGCATTCATCGAACATGTAATCATTCCTTTTTATATTGCTTTAAGCTACTTAATAATATAATTTCAAATACTTCCCACGATGATCAGCAAGCACATTGGAATTTCACTGGAATTAGCAAATGTGTGAATTTCTCCAGACAAAGTGGTGAAGAAACAGCCATAGTGTTGGGGCCTGACATCCCTGTGGGCCTCAGCGGTCTTGTGAGGGGACACACTGTGCCAGCAAGCACTGCCACTTGCCAGTCAGTCCATTCCCTTCCCTCACTGCTGGCTTCATGGGCACTTCCCACCTCTCAGGGCAAGACAAGTCTCACCAGAGTGCTCAGAACTATCCCTTTTCCACCCAGCATGACATTATTATGCTTGTGATTTTACACGGATGCATAAGCAGTGACAGGTGGTAGCAAAATTATGAAAGCATCAAAAGCAATGGGTTAATTCCAGCTGGATCAGTGTCCCCTTGTCTGCAGACAGACACCATGGAAGCAGCAAGAGGTATATCCCACTGTGATAGGGACGCTGTCCAGGCAAGGCCACAGGAATGCTATGTATTCCAGTTTCCTCTTTTGGGCTTATTTCAGCACACACTGTTTTCCTTGTTAAAAATGCTACTCATCAACAAAAAGGCCTTCCCCATTCTGTATCTATTTTTCTGCTACAAGTCGGACTCCATTTGAATAATGTAATTTTTATTACTAATCATAACTTCATGTTATAGAAAACAGAATTTGCCCACAATTCAGCTATAATAAGGTGAATAGTGACAGTGCTCCCTAACACTTCCATGACTGTTCTATACAACCTCCTCCTGTTTCATTATGATCTGAACAGCAGTTTCAATTCTTCCACGCCAAGTGAAAAATTTCTTTCCGGCACACACACAGAGTTTTGCAGCACAAAGGCCATGTCATCTGGTATAACACAGTGTTTCTGAATGCTCCATCAGGCCTTCTATCTCCCCTGAGTCAAAGTAACACAATAGAACGTTAGCTGTTTATCCAAAAATATGATGGACTGAAATACCTGGTGTGATACACCATCAGTATGAGAAAATCCAGTAAGCAAGGAATTTATTGCACCATAAAAGGGAGTGAGCACACCATGTCTCTCTTACCACTTCCTCAAACAGCATGTCTCTAAGAACAGACAGAACCAGTACCAAGAGAACCCAGGCATGTCTACTGCACAGTGCTTAAGCTCAACACCAAACCCACGGAAATCCAGTGAGGTTTTAATGTTAAACAATAGGTTTACTTACACATAACTAACACAATATGACATTTTTTAGGAAGTATCATCTGAACTGTCATACAACATTCTCATCAGGAAAACTAACAGCTCACTATTTCTGGAAGTCTGCACTGTTAATGCAAACAAAAATGTTTATACAAAATTACCCCTTCTAGCAGGTGTGTGAATTCTGAACAATACCCATGGCCCTGCACTACCGTTCAAAGGAAAGAAATTTAAACAGCAAAAGCTGGTATAAGCTCTCAAGAATTAACATGACTCTGAAAGACAGATCTTCAGGTAGCCACCAAGTAATTAAGTGCATACTCAGATGACAAAAGTTCAGATGTCCTTTTGTTCAATGAATCTCAAAACTATTGGTGGATAACATGATACGGTCAAGAAAATACTTAGAGTTCAACTGGTTTCTCCATTCAGTATAATCACTCTGCTTCTCAGTAATGATACAGTGCAGCACACAGCCCATTCTAAGGGTTATTTTGAGATGCATTTTTTCCTCTTGTTCAAAATCAGATTACCTTACTGTCTTTAGCTTATAAATTGATATTAAAGACTGTAGCTGTCAAGCTCATTAGCTAAGACACATTTTCTTCTGTAAAATATCGAGTTTATATGCATCTGTGAAACTGTTACTCATAGTGAGATCTGACAAAGATCTGAAAAGTAAATTATTCTATCACCTAGGTTTGTAATTCTAAGAGAAAACCCCCACACATTTGGTATATTAAGATATAAAGTCTAGTATAGCATGTTTAGTGTCAGATAACCATTGCATGCACTTGTATATAATACACAACACTGAAAAAGCACAAGTCCAGAATAAGAGCTATTCAGTCTGAGTAACTTCTGCCTTACTACATCTTCAATGCTGCAGTTGTCAGGACACCACCCTGACAGTTGTGATCTTAAATACTTGGCAGCTAACATCAATGAATCAAATGCACTGTGAAACTTGCTGAAGCTTAGCTGAAGAGCTAACCTGTTAGATAAATTACTTGCAGCAAAAGCACCATGGTACAAGTTGGGAAGCCTTTTCTGCCACTGCTTTAACAACTATTCCACTACTACTTAAACAACTGAAAAAACTCCTCTAAAACTTAAACAACTCTCATAACACAAACACAGTAAGACAATACTTCTCGATAATCAGGGAATTACTGAATTTCAGTGGTATATGAACACTCAAAGAATTCAGTAATTTTTGCATGAGTGGAGTTTTGTCCAGTTTCATTTATACTAACAATTGCTATGTCTGCAACAGTTTCATACTGAATATTAGGAAGCATTTAAGAAATAGGAAGAAACAGAGACTCTGGACATGGTTTCAGTTATATAATCATTGTGAAAAATTCCTATTACAGTGTTAAATTACAGAAAACTATAAGTAGCAAAAAACTGAATGCAAAGTCAAATTCTTAGTATAAAATATTTCAGTTAAGCTCAGTCACTTTTTGCTGTTATTTTATTATAAGCAATACAAAATCATGAAAAGCACTTTCCAGTTTTTACAGTTTTTGTAAGGCAACACTTTTTTTTAAAAAAATTGCTGTCATTAGTAAAGATAGGAGACATTGATAGGTTGGTCTGACAGTTAATACTGTCATCAGTACTACCATTTTATAAAACCTATCAATAAATCATCTTCTACAAACAGAATGAACAAATAGGCGAAACTCACCATCACAGCAGGGTTTTTCACAGTGATACATGGAGTAGTAGCTCGGAGGGCTCCACTAACACCATGGTAGTATTTAAAACAGATCTTTATTTCAGCTGGAAAGAAAACAAAAACCACATTAAACACTTCACGACTGACCCTAGGCAAAAGAGACACAACAAAAGGATTCAGCATTCAGTGACCTATCTTCAGAAATACTCTAACAGGAAATTAAATAGAGCTGCTGGTTATATCCTCATTGAGTGTTGGGTCCTTCTGTTACTTAACAGATAAAAATGATAACTTACCTAATTCTGCAACTTGTATTTCTGCTACTAGATCATCAGCCCTGGAAAAGGCATACTGGGACATATGCCACTAGGATGATTTCGTAGAACTTTGGAAAAACGTGACACATATCTGAAGGAAGCTGGAATCACTTTATATATCAGAACACAGGAAAGGCAAACGTTGCACCATGTTTCTGGTCCCACTGATTAAAGTTTTGTTTGCTAAACTGCATTTGCTGCAAACAAAAGAGTATTATGTTTAACTGAAGCCTGTAGTTCCTCTGCATTCTTCCAGCCAAGCAGAACAGCTATAATTATATAAATATATCCCTTGATCCTGTGGGATTTTCCCTATCTGGAACAATGTCTGTTTTCCTTCTCCATTGGGATAACTCTTCTGTGTAAGGCTGATGAGGGTTTTACCTCTGGGTACAGAGATGGCCACAGGCAGACAGCAATGGCCAAAGGCAGGCAAGAATTACAGCAGCCAGTTCAGACAGAGGATGTGTATGGAAGTCTTGGCAGTTCAATTCCTCTGTTTGGTTTAACAATATGTCAGTAGTCCTGAAGTACAAAATCGCTTGTTTGGTATAAGATTTTGAGACATATATGGCATGATTCCTTGAGAGTTGAGGTATTTCATCACTGCAAGATAAAATACCCACTTATCCCTACTCAGAAACCCACCCTGCAAGCCTGCTCAGCCAAAAAGGATTATTTCTTTTTAAGTTTGCTGCAGTTACAGATCAACATTCATTTACTATCTTCTTCCCAGAACAAAGAGGAGACACCTCAGAACAACCCTTCAAAGGAAAGTGTCTGGTTGAAAGTGCCTCCAGGGAATCAGGAGGTGGTGAAGCTCCTGAGCCCACTGCCTCCTCCTCACAGATGAGTTCTCACACACAGACAAAACATGCTCTATTTACAAGCTTTAGAGCAAAATTAAAAATGCAGACAGGATTTCTAATCACCTACAAAGGTTTATTAGACCTAGAAGTTTTCAGGCAGGACTATGGGTTAGCTTCCTCCTGAACAGAGCAGTTCTGCTACCTACCAACGCTTGTATCCAGGACAAAGAATTTCTAGCTCACACAAAATCAGAGGTTCAGCACTTGCAAAATCTGGGAGGTTTATGCCAAGTACTGGACTCTCCACATTGTAAAATGCACATACTAAGTAACAAGAACCAAGTCTGAGCATCTCTTACTCACACTGAGAACATATCATGGCGACATGAGGGTGTGGTTAAGACAACATATAATTCCACTAAGACTTCCAATTTCCAGCTACATTGCTTACTTTCATCTCATTGCTTACCTTTATCACAACCTAAGCTTAATTTTTCGGAGAGTTTCTGGAGCTGCTGTTGATCCAGTCACTTGTGACTATCTTCTCTCAATTCATCACCTTTGAACAGAATCTAGCAATGGAAAGGTTACCAGCTGCTGGTTTTATCCACGGACAATCCATAATGTCATGGTGGACAAATACTCTCACTACACTAACAGCTACATTTATCTAAAGGCTGAAATGCAATACTACAAGTGTTGCATCCTCATATTTCCTTCTCTCAATGACTCCTATGAGCATACAGTACTTTTCAATACCTGTATGTGGCTAGTGATAGAACAATGCTTGATTCAAGAAATGGATCTGACAATCCCTTTCAGGTACACTAAATTTAAAGCAAAACAAAACAAAACAAAACAAAACAAACAAACAAAAAAAAAACAAACAAAAAACCAAACTTCAGGACTTACTGCTAGAAATAATTAGAAAAAAATTTTATTTCACTTAATAATATGACAAGGAGGCTTTTTCTCCCACTTGCCAGCAGAAGCAGCAAAGATTCAATTTGGGCTTTATACAGCCCCGCATTCACATATGAATTTAGAGAAATGGCAGATCTGCTGTTAGCACTGTGTCAGTGGTATTAATACAAAAGAAGCTGTGCTTGAAATTCAGAACAAAATTGAGAAATGGGCTACCCATCACATGTACGCAGATGTTGCCAAAATGAAAATGGATTTGCAAGACTGGATCTTACACACAGCAACAATACAAACACTTCACAGGATAAGAGACACCAAAGTGGGTTTTTTCTTGGCTAATAATGCTAGAAACTGCAGTTAATGTTGACAGAAGAAGAAATCACAGAGGAATCCTGTAAGTTCAAAGCAGCTGAGGATGTAGCTTTGTGACGTCTTGTGCTGTGCTATCAGGAAAAAACCTTGATTAGAAGAGGTTTTTCTTGATGAATGATGGATTCCTGACTTCTAGATATATCGAAAACAAGTATCTGTGGCTGTTCCTGATAGTTACAGGTGGTGTGCTAAGATGTGTTCTAAGGCCCCATAAACACACAGACTTCAGCAGCAGCAGTAAGTTCAATTATCTGCAAGCAGGACTTCAATATTTTGAGAAATGAGTTCAGTACCATATTAACACACAGGTTTCCTCTGAACTATTCCATACTCTAAATGCTCATTAGGGTGTGTCAACTACTGAGTTTTCCCAGTTTCTTTCATTTCTTCTGCCACTTTGCTTTTATGTGTTGCCTTCAGGGGAAGCTGGTACGTCTTTTATTTCTTTCCTACTTATTATTCCTCAACAGGTTAATGAGATTGCTTTGCACGGGATCTCTAATGAAAATGTTAAGAGCAGTAAACTCAGCAAAAGAGAGACATCTGTACCTGACCACAGGACCATTTGCTGTATCATTAAAGAAAATAGGATGTTTCAGAACACAAAAGAATTTTCATTCACAGGAAAAATTAATGTATTTTTGATACTACACATGCCCTCTTATAATTGACATTCCTCCAGACATCATACAGACCACAACAAATTCCTTCTTCATTTAAAAATAAGCCAAAAATTAAATTGGGGGATCTATGATTCTTTCAACATTATCACATGACCATATTAAAAAGTGAGATATATCTTAATTAATCAGAAAACTCGGTGAAACCATAATCCCCTTCTTTTAAAGCTAATAGCTGTTAGCATTTCATAACCATAGTCGTATAGCTCAGGTCCATTACACAAAAATGTTGTAATCAGTAAAGGTTTCTGGGACTCAAACACTGGCATTTGAATTTCAAAAGAACACCTGCATGAAATTATAGTGCTGTTACCTCTACAGACCATATACTTTTGCCTCTTCAATAATAAATGGATCAGCTTACATTAATAACAGCTTGGGTTTAAAACATCACTAATTCCCCAAAGTTCCTCACTAACTACTTTTTTACTACCTTTAATACTTCACCTTTGCCCATCAAAAGAGTGCTTTATGAAAGAGAGACACTAAGAACACATAAATACATGAGCATAATCCTAGGAGAATGCATTCTTTCCAGGAGACTGACAATGGAGGAAAGGTGTGTTTGCTGTAAGAACAGCTTGCTCCAGACAGACCCTAGTCAAACAAAACACCAATATCAGAAGTGAAATCATCTCCACTGAGAAGAGATAAGCAGACACATCTCCAAAAAGAAGTCAAACCTGAGCTGGGTTACAACACTCTGTAGAGCAAAACAGTGCTCTCGGCTCACTGTATGGAACCTGCACAGCAGCTCAAACTTCCTGGCCACTGCAGCTGAGGGCCCAGAAGGTACTTGGGCTGAATCCATGGCTCTCTGCAGATAGAAACATGTCCTCCAACATTCACCAAGGAAAAAGCTGACAGCACAGTAACTCATTGAAAATATATGAAAAGCATGTTCTCCAAAACTTATTTAAGAAAACTAGAACAAATGAAGCCACTCACATTCGTGCTTTACAAAGCTATAAAGGGAGCTGTGTTAAATCCTATTTTTTCCTGTCCAAACCTGATAGACAACTGCAGAAATTTAGCAGTGCTCTGCATGTTCTGCCAGTTGAACTTTTCCGTAGCGTGACAGTTCAGTGAACTCAACATTTCTGTTAAGACATTTAGCATTCTCTTCTCTGCATCACTTTCAGCATGTGCATTCGTGAATACTTCCTACTGGGCAGTAGCAAACTTAACAAAAAAAGCAGTAACAAAAAAACAGCAGCAGGACGCAAGGGCCAAAGCTGGCAGCCCCCAGGTACTTGCCATCTCTCTCAGCAAGCGTATCACAAAATTTATTTTACAGGAACATTAGGCAAACCACCTACAAAGTGACTTACAGAAAGCTTTTTAGCTAAAGTAGGATCAATAACAGAAAATGCTTATGTCTCAGTGGTCTTTCCATCTAACCTGCTTCAAAGGGAACGTGGACAAATGCTTGTCCAGGTAACAGCCCCCCTATCCCTGCCAGCCCCGCTCACTTTGCTGTCATCAGAGATTCTTATTTACAGTCATGAGCACTGACTATTATGCTCCAGTTTGGCAAAGCATTTAATTAGAATCCAACCTTTAAAACAAAACACTGGGGTATTACGTGCCTAAGGAAGTCAACAAAGCCTGCCACAAATGTAAAAAAAATACAAGACTTGATCCTGTTTCAGTTATTTGTGATACTCAAAAATAGCTGTTGAGAGACAACATAAAAAACTAGCAGAAGAATAACAGAAGTATTTCTAACTCAGTGAATATGTCTATAAATAGAGTAGGGACAATAACCATGAGTCCCCAGACAACCACTGAGAGGGTACTGGTTGCAGGGCACTGCACAGATGAATGTGCCAGGCTCAGAACAATTCCATGTGAGAAAATTATGACCTTTACAGAATTTAAGTAGTAAAATTTTAAATGGTAAAAATATAAAGATTGGGTACAAGTAATGAATTACATTCATAGAACGTTCATTAACATTGACCATTATGGTCAAAACCATTACAAAAACTAAACTCTGTTCATACCTCTAGTTATAAGCAGCCCTTAAAAGCTAAAAGTATATATTATTAAACTGGCTTTTTTTTCCCTTTGACAACTATCAGCTTTTAACAAAAAAGAGAGCTGGGAGTCCGCTTTGCTAACTACAAAGTATGGCAATTTCAGTCTTAATACACTATTTTTGCAAAAGTTATAATTTCACAGAAATAGGGACTGAATACCAAGAACTCCACATAAAACCTTACTTTTAACATGATACCAGTGCAATGCAAACACATTTATTACCATGTCTTCTGAATATATCTCATAGTCTACTCATGTTCTTACTCATGGGGGATGAACAGATCAAGAGCAGCCCTGCTGAGAAGGACTTGGGGGAAGCTGGAGGAGGGGAGGCTGGACATGACCCAGCAATGAGCGATTTCAGCCCAGAAAGCCAAACGTGTCCTGGGTTGCATCCAAAGCCCCATGGGCAGCAGGGCAAGGCAGGGGATTCTGCCCCTCTGCTCTGAGATCCCACCTGGTACACTGCATCCAGCTCTGGGGGCCCCAGCACTGGAAGAACAGGGACCTGGTGGAGCGACTCCACAGGAGGCCACCAAGAGATTGGAGAAATGGAGCATCTCTCCTATGAAGACAGGCTGAGAGAGTTGGGTTTGCTCAGCCTGGAGAAGAAAAAGCTCTGAGGAGAACTCAATGCAGCCTTTCAGTACTTGAAGGGAGCTTATCAAAAAGATGGGGACAATTTTTTTACCAGGGACAATGGGTAATGGTTTTAAACTAAAATAGGGTAGATTCAGACTAGATGTAAGGATGAAACTTTATACAGTGAGGGGGTGAAATGATGGCACAGGTTGCCCAGAGAGGTGGTAGGTGCCCAATCCCTGGAAGCACTCAAGATCAGGTTGGATAGGGATCTGAGCAACCTGACCTATTGAAGATGTCCCTGCTCATTGCAGGAGGGTTGGACTAGAGACCTTTAGAGGTGCCTTCCAACCCAAACTATTCTGTGATTCTATGCCACAACGAGATTTTAGTTCAAAAGACAATGCATCTGTGCAGTCACTGCATCCAAGTATCGCAGTGTGGCACCAGAAGTAATTTAACCACAAACATCCCAGAGGGGATTTGGAAATGATTGATGTGACAAGACTGGCAGTCTCTGGATGAATCCCAACAGCTGTCACTACAGATTATTGCTCACAACATAAAGCCATAGCACTGGTAAAGAAAATACATGCAAATCAATGTATTTCTATTCTACTGACAGTGATGACTGTGACATCAAACAGTATAAATAACAACAAAGACAGGTAAAGTAGGTGAAGGTGCTTCTTGTGGACACTGTAATTAACACTCACGGGACCAAGACTACAACTTTTAAATACAAGGCCAATACAGTCTCAAAGCAGGCTCTCAGCCTAAGCCCATACTAATAAACCAGGCAAGACCATGGTAGAGGATCAAGAGTGAGCACACGACCATCCACAGTGCTGAACAGTGACCATTCCCCTCTTACAGCTACTAGGATATGTACAGCTTTTAACTTCTGGGCACATTGCATATGGAAGTGCATAAGCACCAGTTACCTGCTGCACAGCAGTGACTGTCCTGCACCAAATCTCCCTGCCATGGCATCTCCAACACGACCTGTCCTTCCTCATATTGCAAAAAACTGACTTGGAAGCCACAGACTGTGAATAAGCAGCAGCTGTTACCAACTAGTCCCAAATAAAACACAGGCTTCTTCTCATGTGTGTTTTCTGTCACAAGCCTTCCTATGGAGCATTTCACTCCAACTTTCTGCTGCCTCTGTTCTCCATAAGGAATACCATCACCATCCACCCTGTTTCCAGCACAATGCCCCAAAGCGAGCCCCTTCCATCCCAAGCTCACAGACTGCTATACCCAGAGAAACACCTGCCATCTGAAATAATTTCTGGAGCAACTGAAACCTCTCTTGCACCAGAGAGTAAAGGCCCCAATGTATTTAGGGAGCTGAACAGCCTGATGCCATGCTAAATATCAGATGACCATACCAAATGCAAAAGCATTCAGCTGTGTTGCCCTTTCCCACTACAGCCACCTGTTTAGGATAATACTCCTTGAACTTGTTTCCTTTTACAGGAGGGTGAAAACTGTAGAACTGGGTTTAGCAATCCTTCTGTAGTTTACACAGCAAAAAAAATTGAGGGAGTCATGTAGTGAGTCATTGTTTTCCTTCGCTCACATTTTAGCAAGCCTCAGAGCAGGATGTTTGAAAGCCACCTCTGCTATGTGAGGAAACAGCATATCAGGCATATTGATCCTCAAACTCACCTTCTTGAATGTCTAAAATGACTGAGTTCCCTTTCATGCCTACAAAGCACTTTTGCTCCTTCCCCAGGGAGAAGCAAGAGGAACACCTGCCTCTGTACTGGCTGGCTCTGCAGTTCAGAGCCACTCACATTGTCTCGAGGTGACACCTTAAGGACACTGGCTGTTTGTAATTGTGAACTGGACTTGGTATTTTGCAAATATTTTCTTTCTCCTCCACATAATATTTCCTCCCTCCCCTTCCTCAGCCACTCCCCTCAGAGGCTGCTTGTTTTTCTGGAATACATTAAGTTCATTTCTCTTTATTTCACTGTTGATTCCTTTGATTCTCCCTTCCAGGGCAGAGCCTACAGAATTTTTGTGCTGATTTTTGTCCGAGGCAAATAGGGTTTTCTTTGATCATCCTTGTTTTGCTAATTTTGGATTTGAGGGGAATTAATGTCTGTTTTTAGTATGAAGAGTAGACTCTCCCCTCCCTTCTTTCTGCAGGTTGCTTGATCTGAATAGAGCAGATGGAAAACTATGCCCTTACACGTTACTTTCTTGGAAAAATAGGAGATATTGAATCTCTAGGCAGGGATTTTTAAGAGAAATAAATTAAGTGGTCTTAACACTGAGTTACAAGACTGCAGACACCCAGTAATGTGAAATTCAGAAAAATGTTTATCCAAGTCTACGTTTAAACATAAGCACAAATTTGAGGTACCTCGGTGAAACTGTAAATAAATTTAGAATTATGCTCATGGAAAAACAGCTTCCCAAATATAAGGCATAAGATGTTTTTCTTAAAAGATACAAATCTTTTTGCAGAAAGAGTCTGAGGCCTAACCCAGCTGACTCCCACTGATTAACATTAATGCAATTAAAATGGAAATACTCCTTCTGCATGAGATTTGTTTGCATATGGCTCGTTAGCAATGCTATAATCCTCTGCACTTCACCCCCCAGAGAACATACTGGTGAACAGATACATAATGTCCCTAGGCTCTGACACTGCCAGGGAAAATCCACATCCAGAGTTTTTGGTAAGTGCATGCTGACTGAACACAACTCATTATCCAACATTAGTAACTTACATTTCTTTTCTTCCCAAAAAAACATGACAACTTTGGGCCAGTTTTGAGTGTAAATCCGAGAGGATTATTGTAGTTACTTAGCATAACTCTGTCAATGAGAATCAGCAGTTCTCATTGACAGAGCAGGTTCAGTGCTTCTCAGGCTTGGAGAAAACATTCCCTCCCTCTCCTTGAATACAGGTGGAACAGGAAATTTGCAATCATGTAGGTAGCACAGTATATAACAGGAAACCTGCAATCATGTAGGTTTCATAGTATACAGGTGGCAATTAAGTACTGTCCCTCTCTACTTGGTATTGGTGAGGAATACTGTGTCTAGTTTTGGGTCCCTAGATTCAAGAGCATGGAGAAAATGGAGAGTGAAGAGCAGAGGGCTACAAAGTTGGGGTGGATCAAATGTGACATATGAGAAGAGTCTAAAGGAGCTGGCCTTGTTTAGTCTGGTGAAGAGGAGGTTAAGGCAAGACAAATATTACTATCTCTATTCTTTTGAGTTCTATCAGAGATTTTAAAAGGGGAAATGGCCCCAAATTTAAGCTATAGCCATTCATATTGGATGTCACAGAAATCTTTTTAGCTGGAACAATACTGCAGCACTAGAACAAGTTACCTACAGCCTCCACAAAATCTTTGTCCTTGAAAGCTTTCAAAAAAAACCACACTTGAGCAGGTCAAGTGCTGGTCCCAGCTGAGAGCAGATTGGATGCAACGAGCATTCCTATGCTGTGGCTAGTCTCCAACTGAGTTTAGATTGATCCATTTACACATTTTGTTCATGCTGGTCCCTCAGACTCCCTCTTATGGATCTGCTGCTTTAAAAATTCAGGGACACTGCTAATGGTCTACTAAATGTCATTACTCTGAGAAGGAAATATGATAAACCCCATGTACCATGACTTGTATCTCATATATTCTGCCTCTCAGCAAAGATATTTCTAAACATAAGAAATCTACAACTGGAAAGCTCTTTCCCAAATTTGGAAAACAATGGTGGATTAAAGCAACAGAAATACCTTAAATTTATTAATCTGGCACGTTTACTGATAATGTTAGACTCTTCATTTGTGTCTCTCTCTTGCTATGACAGCAGCAACACGTGCAGTGCTATACTGAGAGACAAACTCTATCTGCACCATAACAGAAGGAGGAGGTTGACAGGGGAGCTAAGTTTGGATCTGTGGCTGGCACAGGCTGGGCAGTGACAGCTCTGCAGGGTGTGGTAAGAACCCTGAGAGCACGGCTCTTCCCTCACCCCGCCGGGTGCTGCACCGCAGTGACACCGCGGTTGTACCTGAAGGGCGCAGCCACCTGCTGCATTTGCCCGTGCTGTGATTTTGTGAGCTGAGAAACAGAAAAGTACAAGAAAAGAGCAGCTGCCTGTAGTTGCATCAGTGTTGCTTCACCACCTATAAGCTACAAGGAAAAGCCTTGCTGAGCAAACATGGTCACAGATCTGTGGAGACCTCAAGTGTAAAAAATGGAATCAGAAATTCAGTAAAGTGTTTCAGCGCAGTTTTTGGCCTCTCACTCAAAATGCAAGTGCCTCTGGTGACATATTTATCTACCATACTATGTGCTATAGCAACATATGTTCATAAACACTCCTTTTTACAGTTCTCAGCTGCTGCACAATTGCTTGTCTCTCGTTCATTGTATGGCAGCAGAGCTGTTTGTTAGTGAAGCTCACCATGACCGAAGAACACACATCCTGCACTTCCTTTCAGCTGACTGTGACCTGCAGCTAGTTGCAAAGTGGTAAGTCAGCTGCAGCTGATTTGAAGTCCAATTTCCTACTTATTATTCCTCAAGAAACTTTGGGTTTCTAAGTAACTTTGGGTTACTCACCTGCACTGGAAGTACTATTCAAGAGCCTCATCTCAGTACACTGTGGAGCAATACATAACCAGCTAAAACGTACAAACATCCTTGAAGTCAAACTCCCTATATTGACAGCAATACTGATGGAGTTCATGTACAAGAAAGATGAGGCAATGAACTTTATTAACAGACATTTTATCCTGCTTTAATATACCAGTGTCTTTGGCAACAGGGAAGTTAATTATCTTTATTATTTTCTTGAGCATTGTCTTCAGTTCAATCATTGTAATGTAATGAACTCCTGAAATGGATTTTAATTTTATCCTATTTAGGCTCTTTTTTTTTTTTTTTTTTTTTTTTTTANTTTTTTTTTTTTTTGAGAAGTGTGTTGTGTAACACATAGGGCAACTTGGCAAGATTCAATAATGAGTTCTAGAAACAGGAAACTTTAATATTTATTTTTAGTACAGGGTATACAACACCTCTTGAAATACATGTATTACTGTTCTATCAGTTAATTGGAACAAAAATTTCTGCCAAGACTTACAGTAAGCAGAACTGCAATGCTTCACTACAGTGAAGTAAAGAGTGGGAGTATTTTTTTTCTTTAACTTATGAAAGAGGATTCATTACTGCGAGGCTAAACAGGTGGTAGAGCAACTTAGAGCTCTTCTGGGACTGATTGCCACTTTGATGCTTGGCACATCAAAGTTTTCAGCAAGCTCTGATACAATATCCTATGATTAGAACCTCAGTTTCTTTAGGGATCATATGGTAGGATAGCATAGTTTCATCAAAAAGCAAAAAAAAAACAACAAAGAAAAAATCCCAGCCCACAGAAGAGTAGCTCAGCTTCCTATAAATCCTGGTCATCTGAGGGAGTGGTGTAGCTCTTCCATTTGAAGCTTGACTACCAACAATCCTTACACAGTTCAACTGAAGGCTTTTTATTTCAGTCACATAAAGACTCTCAGTACTTCCAAACTGCCCAGTGAATTTCCCAGCACAACAAATCTTCAGCTGAGAAATTCTTATGCAACTGAACAGGACATTGGCACTTCCTAGAGACAAATGCAACCTTCCCACTAACAAACATCAGGAAGCACTATTAGCTTACTACCTTTTCCTTCACACACACTTACCATTAATATTTGTCCAGCTGAAATTTAGAACTTCTGTGGGAAGGGACTTCATTTTTCAATGTGTATATACTACATCACACCACACAAGGCAACTCCTTCCTCCCTTAAAGTGAAATGTGCTAAGAACATCACTAGAATACAAATGTATATCTAAGCTCAACTCTGTTTTTATCATGTCCAGCAAATGCACGGGAAAATGCTTCCAAAAAGCAACAATACAATCAATGCCCTTGCTTTATCAGAGGGACTGATGAAATGGATATCAAATGCCACCCTGTTGACCTTCCTTGGAATATGCACTGCATAAACAGGTACTCACATTCCATAAAGTAGGGGCCAGGTTCAATTCGCCATACAATTTGTCCTTTTTGTGTGCCAGTCACTCCCCGATTCTTGGAATCCCAGAAATTGGCTGGAGAGTTCTCATCTGAAGGAGGGAAGACAAAAAATAATTTCAGCAAGTAGCATTTAAAATAGACGTTTTCTTGGCTTTCTGTTTCAAGAGGCCCAGATACAAAAATTTACTTGTATTAAATAAAAAAATGAATTAACTGGCTAAAGATAAATAGCTTCTCTTGTACACTTGCTAGATCAATTTATGCAGAGTGAGCAGACAGACACACAGCCAAAGTAAATATATGGCTTCCTGTAAGAGGTGACCTGCCAAGGTACAGTATTAAATTCCAAAATTTCCCTAATCCAACAGAGAGGCTATTGCGAATGTATAGCTGATTGAAACAGCATCACAGAGTTACCACAACGTTATACACCAGTCCTGCTCTGTGATGTGAAAATCTAGCATTCACTCCCTAGTTAGGAAATGCAGAATTGTAACGAGGGGTATCCAGTTAGAGGCCCAAAGTGCAGAACTGTCAGTAAGCCAGAGCTAGAGAGATTCAGCAAAATACATTCAGAGAAAACATTCAAAACAAATGGTATCTGCAGAGCAGCTTAGCAATATCAGTATTATCCCTTTTAAAATTAAGATTTTTGTCCTAACAAACACAGGTCTTAGGGCCTTTTTATTTTCTAGCCTGTATTCAGACACCCAGAGCACCATATGAATGAAAGAACACCAGGGCAAGAAGCTGTCTGAAAGGGCACAAAGGTTACTTCTGATGACAGGGACAAAGCTGACATAAATCCAACTTAACTCTTTTGTACAGGAAGTTCTTTAGAAGTATGCATTGTGACATTTTACCAGCACATTTCAGCAGCTGTTTCTTAACTAAACTAGACAAGAACTACACCTATGACGTCAAATATAACATTCTAATTCTCTCCAGTGGTACTGCATACTCTTTAAAAAATCCTCTTTTATTATGTACATTTGAGGACATCGTATAAATTTAAAAAGACTTCACTAAGAACTTAGTCTACTGTGGCTTTGTTCATGAAGCACATATCCATTCAAGCACATTCCTTTGTACTTTGGTAGGAACTCCCACATAAGATTACAGAACTGTCACCTACATTTTAGATATCCATACACTATTTATGAAAGAATGATAAACAATGCAGCTTTCTAACTTTTATCTTAAAAAATATGACTCAAACTAAAGTTTCTCTTTCTCCTTTTCACTGTGACTGCTCATCTCAGCGTACAGGCAGTAACCCCACTGAATTATGATGAGTGCAGTCTGTACATCTCATCCCACCAAACCAAATCAGACACATGCTGGACTTCTGTGCTAGCCCAAGAGAACTTACACACTGCTCAAAACCTAGAGGAACTCTGGAGAATCAAGAAGGGGCCATAGCAAGCTACTGACATTTTTATGCCTCCAGCCATGGGTGACTTTGAGGATCTTTAGAAAGCTGAGGTCTTGACACCTCAATATCATGACAAGTCCAAGAGAGTTCCAAAATCATCTCAATGACAAGGAGAAGGGACAGGAAGGTTCTCCTAACACTTGTGATCCTCAAGCTTGTAATGCCCTCAGGCTTAACTTCTTGTGCAGAATCAACATGATAGGAAACAAATTGCATGCACCAGAAAGTCAGGCACACAGGCAATAAAATCTTAAACTGCATGCATTTATTCTTCATTGCAGTGAAAAACTTTCAGAGTAAACAAAGCTATATCTCACCCATGTTTTGTTGGGGATTTTTTTCAAAGTCCTATAAAGAGGAGCACTGAATGTACAGCCTGTAAATCATCCCACGGGGCTTATAAAAAATCTCTATGTGGTTTGCAGTGACACACTAACCAAAAGAATAGACTGTTGATGAATTTATTTACTTTTTTATTGTGTCTTTCTGTCCCAAGGCCCCCTATTTTCTTCCAGACAGAACACTGGGAAGCCATGAGAGACAGCCTAACTTCCAGCAACACTACACTAGTGGCTGTTCTGGTCCACCATATAAACTTGGTTATCCAAAACATCACATCACTACCAAAAGTGAGCAGATCCTTTAAAAATTCCAGTTACCTGAAACACAGAGTTTTCAACTATTCAGCATGCTCATTTCATCTAGGTAAATGAAGGTGTGCTCCTGACAGTAAACATCTTATGATCTAGTTCTGAATTTCTGTGTTTAATCGATTGGAGAAGAGTCTGTTCATGATTCTAAGCAGAAGGACAGATATTTGGTATATTATAACCATAAGCATGAAGTTTTTTTATTCTTACTTGTTCAACAAATGAACAAAGCCTGAATCAATGAAATACACCTTTATTGGTGAGATTTCCAACAATAAGGCACAAACAACTGTTCTTTGTTTTTTAAATCAGTCACAAAGCAAAGTCAATGGCAATTTTTATAGGGATATTAGAGAGCTTCAGAAAAGGTCCCCTACGAACTGAGTCTCAAATTCCAAGCTGGTAGTCACAAGAATGCAGAACACTTTCTTTCACTTCATTTAATAAAATCCCCCATTTACAGAAGTTCCTGGATTTTCAGACCTTCCATGAAAGAATGGACTCTTTTGTAGCAATGAAGACTAAATCATTGATACTCTGCCACAGGCATGCTGCCACTGCAACAGAAGGTAGTGGAGACAGAGGGATGGAAAATGCTAACAGACCACTGCCTGTCAGCAACTGACTCAAATTACAGAATTTATTTTGGTCAGCTTTGACTTTCTTCTGAAACAGATGGGGTTTTTCTACTTTTATGATGTTATTCACATAGGGGAAAAATAACATTACTAATGCATATGGAAAAATAACTTCAAACATCAGTTCATGGATTTGAAGAAGAAAAACTGAGCAGGAAAAAAAATGCATGGCATGAAAACACTGAAATACACAATAATGATAAAAACTTTGATCCAAAAAAGGAAGTGCTTAAGAGCACAAACAGGAACATCAGAATTACAACTCCCTCAATTCTTCTCTTCCCCCAAACATACATGCACGCACACATTCCCTCTCTCTCCATATATATATATATTCCATAGGGAACTTCAATTCTAAGCAGTTCTATTCTCCTTTTAGCACATAATTGTTGCTGTTTGTGAAACTGGCGGCTGTTCCAGAATCTGGGCCAAAGAGTAGATATAAATATCCCTTCCCAGAATATAAAATATGCAACAAAATACTGTCTTACTGCATCAGTATCTTGTCCAGTGAGGCTACACTTCTGAAAGAAATAAAACAATGCAATATGCACAGTTTATCTTCAGTAACTCTTAGATATAAAATACTACAGAACAGAACTCAGAGCTGCAACCCCTATACAAATCAGAGTATATGAGATAATGTTCTACAACAAAAAGTGGATAATAACAAATGTATCACTGTGTGGAACTTCACTCTGAGTAATGCTCCTTGAAATCACTGTAAAGCAAAAACATTCCGAGTAACAATGTTTTCTTTATTTAACTACTAAACAATCAGCTAAACATGGCATTAAGAAAAGCTGCACTGGCACACTGTTGGCTCTTGCTCAACTTGTCCTCCAGGACCTCCAGGTCTTCTTCTGCTAAGCTGATTTGCAGACAGTCAGCCCCCAGCCCGTCTCAGTGTCAGGGGTTACTCCTGTTTGCCCGTGTCTCCAGCCTGTCTGGCTGCACAATCGTGTTTTATCATCTGCTGCTCCCAGTTTTGCATGAGGAGTTACAGAGTGTTGGAAGCCGTGCTGACCCAGTGTCTGACATCAGGGGTCAGGAGGCTTCTGAGGAGTTCACATTTTGTTCTTTGTGTCTTACATCTTTCATTATTTCTGTCTTAGGAAAAAAGGATAAACTACCTGAAATCTATTACCTCACAGAGTCATCTTGCATAGATTAAAGCAACAAATAAATAAATAAGATGCAGTCTTCCATAAGACAGATAAAGAGGAACTGCTGGTAATTAATTATCTGAAACAAGCCTTACAGTCACAGTGGACAGACCAGGCACAGGCAAACCAACACTCATCTTCTGGTCCCAGTTTCTACCATCAGTAGTGTTTTGTGATAAAAGGGTTGCTTCCATCAATACAAATTATTTTTATTCTTCAAAATGCCAAAACATTATAGAAGTCACAAATTCCTGGCGTGGAAACATCACTGATTTAAATTTTTCCCTATGAATTAAGCAAAGGTCACTATAGCAATCTAAGAGGTTCAAACTTTTGCATTCTGATCTCTTTACTCTTAACACATTTACAAAGATGCTCATACCAGAGTAAAGGTGATGTTAATAGATTCTGGTTGTCAGCTTTAATTATATACAACTTAACAAATTTCATCTTTCACTACCATATATGGGTATGCTAACTCTCAGCTCTTGAAAAATCCATGCAGCTTAGCTCAGAAAAGATCAATCACGTTGGTAACACCATTGTATCCCTGCATAATTCTCTTATCCTCCTTCGGGATTTACATCCCCATCTCTGATTTTTCATCTCTTTCTGGAAGATGCTTTATGCAAAATCTTTTGAAGAGTTTGCATTGTTCAGTTTCAATTTAAAATTTTAAATTAAGTTCATATTGTCAGAATGCTGACTTCTTGCACATTTTAGACTAATGTTAATAAATTTTGGGCACTGAAGGTGGTGTGTGCAACGCATTCAGTCATTAGGAGGAGTATTGGTACTAAGCTTTTAAAGTATCACTCTCATTTATTTCTCTTGGCAGGTGCTCTCACAGTGAGGATTAGCAGTGCTGGAAGGCTGTAGAACAGCAAGGCTACATCTAGTTTTGTCTGAGGCTGAAATCTGTGGATCTGCCATCAGTTCCTCTCATAAACATCCTACCAAGAATGGTCACTCCCCTACCTATTTTACTCCATCATTTCAATTAGTCTTTAAAAGTAACAGGTTTGTGGGTAATCTGCATTGGAGAATATTTCTGAACTTGATTTTGAGCTAACCATGAGGAGCTCTCTAGGATGGCATTTCCAATGTAAAACAAAAAATTAATTGACATGCATTTTACTGCATTACTTCCAAACACCTCAATCTCAATGCCAGAAATTGCACTCTGCTTTTCAGTGTGAGCACAGACTTCCAAGCAGTAGAACAGACTGTCACCAAAATGTAAGACTAACAAGAACATTCCAAAGAATACGTACAGTGGATTTTGGGCAAATGACTGGGAAAGTCTGCAACGCTGACTATTGTGCAATATTTTCACTTTGGTAATCACTAATAATTTTAATTCTAGAAATACTAGAAATAAAAATCCATGGGTGATCAGTAAAGAAGTAGCACAGTGTTTACGTACCTAATGAACTATATTTCTATATTTCTCCCTTATACCCAAAATATGCTTCAAAGCAATTGGAAACTGTACCAGGACACATTCTAAGGAGAAGATAAATTTTATCACCTGAGGCCTCACTCCTTTTCTAGAAAGTCAATAAGTAAATTAACAGGTTCAAGGGTTTCTACTAAAAGCAATTGCAGTAAATCACATTATGTCAATCCATTTAAAATACACTAGGTACCAGTTAGTACCATATAAACAAATATTAACCCAGTAAGCCAGAGCATGTTTCTCTGATTTTCAGAATTCCCCATCTCAGCCTGTGAACACAGGTTATCTGGTGGAACCGAAATATTTCTCATGAAAGACAGCACCATTGCTGAAATTAAAGATCAACACTTAATTGTACCTTCTAGCCTTACCTGACCATTCCAAAGGATGCCTGTGGATCCTAAACTGCATTCCTCCATCAGAGCCCAATTAACACACTGAAGAATAAAAACCAGTAACGTTTTAAAGGATGGATATTGAAAACAGCATCCTTGTTCCCAATCACAACCAGTGTTTTCTACAGAAGTTTCCTTCTGGACCCAGCCCGTGCAGCTCAAGTTTGGAGGCTTTAGCTCTGTGTTGGCACTGTTGCATAATCTCAGCTCCACGAGACACGTCTGTCCTCTCCCTCCCTCCTGTCATTTGAAGGAAAGGCTTTTAGAAGGATGTTCTCAAACTCCGCGGCAGTTCCGAGCAGTTGCGCACCATCGTCTGCCTCCTCTCCTTTATTGAAGGGTTTCTCTGTGTTCAGGCAGCCCGTGCTGGAACACATGAGGTATTACGTCCTTCAAGCTCTGCTATTTGCGGCCACTCCCCTCCGAAGGGTACAGGATGCCGTAGCCCCATCCTCCCTCCACTTCCTTCCTTGCCTTGTCCATGGGAGGATTCCTCAGCACGCTCAGCATGGCCACGGCCCCGCAGCACGGGCGGGCTGATGTAAACAGGAGCATCCTTATATCCTAGAAATGACGGCAAGGCAGCCACAGCAACGAGCACAGCGGGAGCTCACTGGAAGTGCTGGCTTTTGTTTACTCTGTATTTCACTCTCCCGCACGACTTTCCCACAAATCCAGTTATTTCAGGGAAGAGGGGACTGCTCCATGATGTCTGGCTGGGATGGAGCTGCCTTAAACCCAGGATAACTCTGCATAGGGCACTCCTGGACAGGAGGACAAGCAGGTGGCAAAGAGCTTCCATTACTACCTCTCCTCTTGCAGGGTGGTAAGTGCCACCTCAGGCCAGTAGCTTGGACAAGCCTGTATTCCCCCAGATGCTCTGACTCCTCAACAGCCTCCTGTTAGGTGGAGGCTGGCCTAAAACTCCTTCAGCCTGTAACAAGGACCCAAACTTTGCCCAAACTGCCATAGCAGTCCCAGCACCTCAAGAACAAAAAGGGTTCCTAAAGGAATCTGCAATCTGGTCCGTAGTCTGAGATCAAATCTTTCACAGCCCACATTTCATGAAATTGCACACTCATGGAGCTGTAGGTTCAGGCTCTCAAAGCAAATCTCAGTTTTCCTAGTAGTACTCAGATTTAAAAGAAAAAAAAGTAGAAAAACCTCTTCCACCTCTCACAGAAGTATCTGTTCTTATTCAGCTTGAAAATTTTTCAAAAACGCTTCCAGTCAAAGAAATTAAGATGGATTCCTTGCTAATGAAGAGATGAAAGCTAATGTATTGCTTTGTGCTTGCATGAGCACCTCTAGGAATTGTATCTTCAAAGGACAGAAGGCGAAAGAACACAAGAACTGGAATACTGTAAGAGAAATCTAACACACTGCTGTGTACTAAATGTCTGGAAACATTTCTCCCTTGAATACCAACAGAGTAACTCCAAAAAAAGTTGAGAACTAAATTCTTGGACAGTCTTTAAAGCTCCCTAAGCAGCTACAAGATCCTACTATCACAGTTCTCTTCACTCTTCAGGACACTTTGGAAAAAACTTGGAAAGTAATGGAAACACAAGACACAAGTCTTCAACTGAGATAAGCAAGAGCAGAAAAGAGGCAGAAAAAGGTACAAGAGATGCTCTTACAGCCTCGCACAGGAGAGAAGCTGCTGTTGCAGCTCTTCCTGAAGGGAATTGTGCACTGCCAGAGGGTGCTGGGCAACACTGAATTCCAGCCTGGACACAGATTTCGGTCTTCTGGTGGCACAGTCCTGCTGTATTAGCAGTGAAGGATCATCATCATCTCTAATCATGACTCATGGTCAGGAAAGGAAAGAGGTTTTTGTTCCTCACAACACAGCAGCAGTTTTTCCTATTGCACAACCAAATTTAAGGTTCATGTACCTCCACTGATTGCCCCTGAGCTGTGGGCAAGAAGCAGAAAGACTCCACTTGCATTCCCTCATGTGCCCCCCATGACTCACAATGTACATTAATATGTTGATGACTTTTATTGCACTCTATTCCTTCAGACAGCAAGAGCAATCATTAATTTTTCTAGTTGTGACTGACAGGATGGCCAGGAATAACATCAATTTCTCTAACACTTCACTCCTACTTCAGCTGCAGAAGCAGAGCACAGAAACCATACCATACACCCAATCCAAACACTAAACTATGAAACCTTTTTGCTATTGAAACTTAATAGAGTGGGAAAATCCTTGCTCTCATTTTCATACACAGTCTACATTCTGACACTGGCCATTTCCTTCTTTTCCAGGAGTTATACCACTACATTTTGATTCCCTCTTTATGTGCACTAAAACTTCAGCATGAGGATCAGAGCATCTCCATATGCCCTCACACAATGTGATATTTCAGCGCACAGCAGCAGCTCAAAGGATCAGTTAACTAGAATGCGAGACACAAAGATACTGAAAAAAAATACAAGTCAATTTTTCAGACATATGACAGTACAAAGGCAGGAATAAAGTGGAATTCCACTTCTTTGTATTCAAAGTAAAGGCATCATTGAAATTCAAAGCATTCAAAGACAAAAATAAGTCCGTTCACCCATCTTACTGGCAGAAATTCAAAAGCGTAACAAGAGGAAGGAAATGACCTCAAGCTTAACCTCTTTCCTGAAAATCTTACTAATCCTTCTTCATAAACGATGTGTACTTCATTCCCACCTACAGTTCAGGTTTCACACGTGTGCCAGCCCCACGGCACAAATGCCTTGTGCATCATGAGCCACCTGCTGGCTGACCTGGCTCACCTGGAAACCACATCCTGCACAGCACACAGACACAATGCTTGGCTGTTCCTGCACTGCACTGCTAAAGACTGGCTACTACAAGAAAGGCATAAATGTTAGACCAAAAATTAAGCTAGAGAATGACACTGAATAAACTCTGACAGATGATACTGCACACCCTTACACACAAAGGCTATTAGATACTGAATGATATTGCAGAAGACTCCCAACATCTTTGCAAAATGCTAATAAATCACCTACCATTTAATTATTGAGGTTCAGCTAGCTGTATGTGGGGGGAAATATGGCATGGGGGGTGCTTCAACCTCTTCCTGAAAGAAGCAGCACACAGCTGAGGCAAAAGCTGCACCACCTTTCAACTCACAATCTTCTCAGCTGCTAATGGTTCAGGGTAAATGATGTCTGCAGAAGATGGAGACTGCCAAAAGTAGTGGCCACCAGGCAGGGAACAGTTTGGAAATTCAGATTTAGGCCACCAATAGCTACAAAAGTTGGGCTAAACTGATATTCTAAGGTACTACAATAACTTAGCAGGCTACTGCATTATAAAGATGAGAGGATACGAGGACAGCAAAGATGCAAGCAATATACCAAGGAAAAGAGAAGCCTGTCTCTGTCCTGTAGTGTCATTTCCTTCTTTTTTTTTTTTTTTTTTAAGCACTTCACTGCATCTCACATCTTGTTAAAACTCAGATAAACTCATCTTCACAACCATAATTCCTTCTCAATATGTTCCTCACCGTTACATCCTGTTACCCACTGGGTCCTAAACTCATCCTGACCCTCCCACATTCCTGTATCCTAAGGGTGTTTCTCTTGCTTTTAACAGTAGCAAGTCCAAGGGGAAAAACCCAAAACCAAATTCCACAACAACAAACCCTGTGTGCATCAATATCCTAAAATCCTGTTATTCTGGCACAGGACTGTTCAGAATATCTAGAAACACAAGCCATTTTTTCCTAATTAACATTAAAAGTTTGTTGTGGAGGTAAATGCTGTCAGAGCTAAACTAAAAAAAAGGAAAAAAGAAAAACCAAATCTGTATCTAAGCTTCTCTGTGCCATATTAAATCTGCCATTCTATTGTGGAATGTTTTTAATCATTTTCCTCCTCAGCCACAGCCTTATATGGTGTCAGATAAGCACTTGTTTGCTGGCAGCACACAAGCTGCTGAGCTTGCTTTAGCTGCATGCAGAAGAGGATAGCAGCTTCCAAGGATAAAGGGCATGCACTTTTACCTGTGACCACATTCCCATCACAAATCTATGCCAGAAAAACTCAAAAGTATTCCTGCTGTGGAAGACATGATACCAGCAAAGCCATGCTCTTGTCTGCATAGCTTATCCTGCCCCCGGGAAATTCTGTTGGCAAATAAACATTACCAACAAAAGCACAATTTTGCTACTAGCACAGCTGCACTTACAGAGAGGGCTTTCTCTGCTGTGGCTTCATACACATCACATGTAGTCCTACAGGCAGCAGAAAAAGTGAGGGGTCATTTATTCTGTGGCCTTCATGTTGGTTTATTTATTAACCAGCAAACATCTGGTCCTGTATGCAGACACCCAGTGCAGAAAGGTCCCAGAGAAACTGGCAGTTTTGCTTGGTGTTTGCTTTTTTCTGGTCAAACATTTCTCAAGTGGAAACAGTAGGAACCACTTCAGGAAAGGCCATATGGTTACGGCCATCCCTCTTCCCTTCTTCTCAGCCTCAAAATGTACTTGGAGCAATTCCTGCTCTGCAATCAGAACATTATTCCCATTCAGACTGCTGCTGATCTCTGGCAACAGTCGCATTCTCATCTTCTCGGAGTGGGAATATTCAGGAGAAGTGAAATTTGGACAACACTGAGTGGCCTGTAATACACAGTAGATTACAGTGAATGATGTAATGATCTCTTCTGGGTTTAATTTCAGTAAAATATGGGCTCATTTGAGAGCCATTATTAGCTTATAAACCAATCTTAAGTGAAATTTATTCCACAAGTAGATCTTCTGTAAATGACTTATACCTCAAAAAGAGGCCTTTCTTGTGGAACTGTCAGCAAACACAATTGCCATAACTGAGAGGACTTAAAATAGAATTGATGACTGTGTTCTATTTTTACTTTTTTGTTGTTGTTTGCATATCTAGAAACTAAACACCATTTTGAAGCATTATGAAATGTACATCTGCCCTTTAAACACCAAACACATCACTGCAATGCACATGTAGGAAAAGCACAACAGGCTAGAAAAGATTTCAAAATCAAATGCCGGTTATTTTAAATCTGTATTTTGAAACTGTTGCCAAGTGTCATTTGTTCTGTTTATATTTATGAAATTTTACAATCATATAGGAAACAAGTACTTGGCAACTGCGTATTACTGAAACATTCAGCTTGAGTACTCACCTTTATTTCTAGACAGCATTTTGCAATATGCTTCATGTTGGCTACCCATGGAACGGCGTAAAATTCATTACAAGCTTATTTACTGTTATTGATCTGTAGGTTTGCACAGAACATTGTCTAGTTTCCTGCCTTCCTTTTTTGCTCATCCTTCTGCTCCCTTTTCCTTTTTCCTCCAGCCTTTCATACAGCAGAGAAATGACACTGTTTTATACAGGTTTTATAGTAGCAATGGTACATTATTATGAGAAACCCAGCCAGTGGCAAGATGAGTTCTCTAAGAAGTAGCTAAGGAAAGTATCAAACCTGTCACTACATATCTAATAAACTACAAAATTTCTTGCCCTGATTAACAGGAGCCATTCCATGTTTAAATATTACCAGCCATCCTGTTTCCCCAGCCCTACAACTTAATAATGATACATGAGTACTTTATAAATTCACATAAATTTTGCCACCACTTTTTGACAAGTATCATGCTTATTTACCCTTTTCATCCCCTGGTCCTAAAAGTGAGGTTAAATTGTAAGCATCTATAATTTAGGTTACATGGCCTTTAGGTTAATAAATTTATCAATTCACAAACTCACCTGACAAATGATCCTCAAAACTGGTGTAAAGCCAGAAATAGTTACTCATCACATCAATAATTTGAAAACCTCATTCTAACTTACTCAAGTGACACAAATCCCTCCATTTCTGCAATTATCTTCTACAAAAACTGACCTGAATTCACTGGTGCATTATCCACCTGATATGCTCTTTTCCCCTTCATATTCTAACAGACCTATTAATGGCAGAAATATTTACATTTTACAAATACTAGAAAATATTGATACAGCTCAAAGGATGAGCTCAGTCACTTCAGATCAGTCAACTCTCTATGTGCAACATCTTGACAAAAAGATCTTCCAAGGTGCTTCAGAGATACAGACAAACACCAACCAACCATAAGCAGCTACACCCCAAAAGTAACTTCATCATTTTTACCTATCAAAATAAAGGAAGCCATCAGCACAAGAGCAGCGTCATTCAGCAAGGGCTCACACTTCTAACCCTCCAATCATGTCACAACTTTCAATGAAAGAGCTGCAGGCCCAAATAATTAGGTATTTATAATAATTCTGAATAACTTCAGAAAAAATCTCTAATGTAGATATGCAATCAAAAGGCTCAGTAAATATATTTCTTTTCTAGAAGAGAACAAAAACGTGCAACACAGATGAAAGCACAAGAGATTAAAGGTATGTATTTCTTCTCAAATCCCTGTAAGGGCATAAAGTATCCTAATGAGCTGCAATCTCATTTGTGGGAAGCTCTCAGACACGTGATGAGAAGGAGGCACTCCCTTGCCAGATGGCTTGTTCTGCTCATGGCCATGAAGGAGAATGACTGTAACCACGAAAGCGAATTAAGCGTTTTAACTGCCCACATATGGACACCCTCCAGCAGTTCTAACAAGTAAGTAGTTTCTGCCAGTGAAAGTTTCTACTGGAATTACTGAAAGTTTTCTGTAAGATATATTACCAAAAAAAAAAAAGATGGATTGATCGTTACTATGGGTGTTAAACTCTGAGCACAAACCATTTTGATACATAGCCAGCATCACCTAAAAAGCTGACCTAGCCTTTGCACACAGCAATCCACCAGCTGCTTTTATGGCCAGCTAGTTGGATGTTCTCGTTTTGCTTTTGATACTAAGTCCCACCTTCAGCTTCCCCCACAGTTCTCTTTCCTTTCCTGGAATGAACCAGCAAAGAGCAAAGTATGCGCCAAAGACACTCCCCAAGAGTCCTGTGGAGGTTCATTTAACCCTCGATCACTTTTGCATTTTAAGCCCTGTTTTACTTGGTGTTTACTTAGACTTATTTCTTTTTTTGGTGTGTGAGTGTGTGAAAGTGCTATTTATTGCTAGGAATGAGGGCTAAAACAAGAAGCAGTACACCCACAGAACAGATCAGATACACCAAAAAAAGAGTTTTTCTTCATACAACAGCTGACATCTATGGATCCAGGAGGTCAGTTTGGGTTTTGCATTCTCAAATGGTTGATGGTTTAAACCCTGGACCTATTTTGATGGCACAAATACCTCTGAATTTTCAGCAAAGTGGCATCCTTCAACACTGGGTAGAGAAAACTGACTCATCACTAAAAGGAGAGAAAGAACAGCCTTTTGATTCCTCAGCTTCACTTTTGGTTGCACTTGATTATTGCTTACGGTTTCTGACACTGATCAAAATTCTTCTTACCCTGTTCCAACCTTTTGACAGTAACAACATCAGCTAGCATTTCACTTTCAGTGTTCAAGTCCATTCCCAAAAATATTTTTTAAGGGAAAAAAATTTCTTTGCTAGTTTCAAGTGATTACTCACTGCCTTTCAGAAATTCTTCCAGTTTCTGAAATTTGTCACAAAACATTCTATTCTGTGTCTCTGCAGCACACATCTCTTAAGGATCTTGTGGGATTTAATATTCCCTTAGCAGATGTTGTTTTTAAGTTATCTTCAATATTATGAGTTGTTTAAGTAGGAATGCAAACTAGTCCATTGTCATTTGACAGTAATAGGTTTCTTAGGGAATTTATTAGAAAGTCAGGGAGCTTCCTGGTTTGGAATACAGAAAAACATTCATATTTTGTCAATACCCTTTTGTCATGCTTCAATGTCTCAGTAATTTAACCCAAATGTAAAAGCAACCAACAAAAAGAATAAATGGTCCAAGAATCTGAGTTCATTATGAAGCCCAACAAACCTATACAAAGCAAACATCTTTTCTAAGCATTTCCTACTAATGTTGCACCTGAAATAAAATAAATGTTTCCAAAGACATATATTCCAGTGAGCATAGCCAGAACTACTCAATGTGGTAGTGTAAATCCAAGAACTGGGCAAGGAATATACAAAAATAACAAAAAAAAGATACCTATGGGTTTAAAAGTACATAAAACTGCAAACAAAAAATCCATTCAGATTGGTTATACCCCACCTAACTAGCCACAGGTTTGTACAGTGAGCTGTAAACCTTACTAATATTTGTGAACCAAGTCCCTGGGGCATAATTTTCAGCCAAGCTGTGTTTTCTGCATTTTTGCATGATTTTATATTGTGTGTCACTGATTACTTGCAAACACAGACTGTCCCATTTGGGGCTCTGGCACTAGCATGCTGACACTGCAGAGTTGAACAGCACAATTAGGGAAACACTGTAGTCACCAGGAGAATAGGTTCTTTGGATGAGCATATGACTGAAGTCTGACCCAGTTCACTTTTCAGAAGCACATCATGTTTTCCTCGGTCCTGTCCACCAAACAGTATAGCGTGCTTACACATCGAATTAATCTTTAAGCAGGCACAGGATAATCCAGAAATAGATCAGGAGCACGACACATTCCAAATTTGCACATGCACTTTCAAAGATGCTATTTTTGCAAGGTATACAGATGGGAGAAATAGAATGTGTTCATTGCTGTCTCAGTGCCTGCACTCTTGCACTGTCCCTGACCTGATTCAGGTTTCCTTAGACTGCAGCCTGGGGCTTGTTTGACAGACATCCACACGTTTTTAATTGGTTCTTTGCTGAGACCACCAAACCTATTTTGTCACAATGAGCCAGGAGTCTTTCCTGATGGTTTTAGCTACCTATTTTTGCTGATTTTCTCTATCACACTTGGGAAATATCATCCCCTATGCTGAAGCTGGAGCTGCAAACAGGTAAGCACACTGACCTGCAAGTCAATCTTGTGTCAAGCATTGTATTTCTTCCTGCATTCCTGCCAAATCAATCAATAATTTCTTCAGATTCTTCAACAGGGATGCTTCTATCGATGCAATGCTTTTGTTTGTTTTTTAATAAACCATGACTATTCTGTCCTTTTGCCTGCACACACTGCTTATACTTTAATACACTCCTAAAGGTTGTATTAAAAACCTTAAAGACCAAACTACCGTGGCCAACACTTATGCTCCAACAAGAGAAATATTCATTGTTCACAACTGCAAATTACAGGTGACAATCACTGACAACAATCACAAAACCAGAGTGGGAGCCCTACACCTTATTCTGTCTCCTTCCACTGCAGCTGGATTTGTATTTTGTACCTGCTTTTATGCAACTCTCACTGTTTTGAGACACTTTACACACCAACAGGGTCAACTCCTTTGCAGATGTTCCAGGCTTTCTTCTCTTTGTTGTGGTGTGCATGTATTCAGATTTCCCTCGAGTGCCTGACAGTGCACGTCACCTGTCTGGAGATGCACGTCAGCTCTGTTTAGAGATGTGGCATTTATTGCCTGCATCAGGGACTTTCTGTGTCATGCACCAAAGCAGGGCAAGCTGGCTTATTACTTGCTGCCTCAGAGTTCAAAGTTCAGATCCAGATGTCAAATTTCTTAAATATTAAGGGCCATCTGGTTTTACTTTTAGTTAGGCTCATTAGAGAGAAAATCCCAGATCATGGTGTTTGGTGCTGGCTTTCTCATTTCTGTCCCTGAGGCGCTGAGTAATCCTTGGGAAGCAAAGAAAATCCCAAATCCTGTGCCTACCTACTGTATAAGACAGATACGTTACTAAAATGGTGTCCTCTTACTTATTTTTAATCTAACTATATAAGACTGCAGTCAGTTGCCAGCACAGTGACTCAGCAAAGCCCCAAGCAAGGAAACTCCCTGCTGGGATTCCTGCAACCCAAAGGGAACGTGGCCAGGCACTGGGCCTTTCCTCACAGAACAACCTCACCTGCTTTGGGCACCTGCAGGACACTCAGGACACCCACAGCAAGAGCTCCTGGAACCAGAATGCAAATTGCTTGTGAGTAATAAAAGAGGGATCACAGCACTTTGCCTATGCAGCCTTCAGATTTCAGTGTTGTTTTATGACAGCTTCGTGGCCCTCAACTCAGCACCTTTACATTACTCCTATTCATTTACACTTAAATTCAACAACATCCTTAACTTTGCATTAGAGAGCCTGCCTGTCACCCCCTCGTCTGCACCTCTCACACTGTTACCTGCCAGTCTAGAAGTATGCCCCACTTTCCTAACAGGAAAGCTCAGGTGCTCACTGGGCATATTTGTCTCCCAAATCCTTTTGGAACATGGAGCACACATAACAGATTTCCAGAGACTAGCTGTTAATTAGTATCCACAGAACTATCAAGGGCGTCTGTGATGTCGAACACAGTATCCTCTATTCAGTAAGCAATTTATTTCAGGAGGTTGACTCATTTCCTTAAAGCTTTTTGAGCTATCTGTTGTGACTGAAAAAAAAATTCAGAAAATTTAGAAGTACTCAAGGAAATGAGCCAACACATCCTGGAAAAAATTCATCCAATATACACACACAATAAGATAAGTCAGTCTTAGATTTCTAAAGAAATGAGCAGGAAGGCATTCTAAAAGAACCTGAAATATGTTCTGTGAAATGCCACGTTTGTTTCCCATCATCGTAACTCTCCTTACGTCCACTTTCAAAGCAACATACTATGGCTAATCAGGAAGTGGTTTTCCTAAGTTTGTTTTCTCACCACAAAGACAAAAAACCTTCCCTGAAACAGTTCGGTGGATCTCCCCTATACTTAAATTAAAAACACTGCTGCCTGCGTGCCTCATGAGAGCTTTCAGACCCTGGTGCTTACCCCTAGAGGCACAGAGTCCATGGTCAAACCATTTATCCAAGAGAGCCTTTTCAGTGAGATGAGTAACACACCACTGAATTACTTCATCACAGACTCATTACCTTCAGGGGTTTCCAGCAATGTGTCAATGCCTCAAGGCACTAGTAAATATTCTGGCGTATCAAATAAGCCACCTCAAAGTAACTGGCAGCAGAGTTCCTGCTCTAGCTAAACAGGAGATGGTTTTCCTTTGCAAATTTAAATGGAATTTTATGAGAAAGTTTTGATTTACTACATTTAACTGCAGAGCAGTCCTAAGCAAAAGGACATTATCTAAAAAATAGCAGCTTATAACCTATTCTTCATCACATGGCATGCAGTATATAGATGGAGAAGAGGGGGAAAAGGAGGCTGGAATATCACACACAATTTTCGCAGTCTACTTCAGCTGAAGACAATTTAGAATTTCTAAAATAGATTAACTTCTGAGTAATGCACTGATGGCATAAACAGAGTTTTCAAGTAATGACCAGAAAAACTGCTAACTTGTCGTAAGCACCATCCTGTCACATTCAGCATAATAGGAATTTTTTTTCCCCCTATACATTGTCAGATCATTTTTCTCACATTCAGGCTTTAGCAGTTTTGTAGTGAGATGGATGACTACTTCACAGTTAAGATTTACCTCTTCAACAAAAAGAATGCCAATATAATTATTTCTCATCTCAAATATTTAAGCTGATGTCATGAAGATGAGAGAAATGAAGCCAAACACTGCTTATGATAAGTACTAAATAGCTCTGCAGATTAAACTGGATGAGACTGAAGACAGAAAAAATATAAAGGTCATTTTGCAGTTCTTTAGATGCAGTATCATTTTAACCAGTGCCAAAAAACATCATCAGAAGTCAAAAAGGAGATAATGATTTTGTTTATTTAACTTTTTAGCATAAAATCTCTGAAATAAAAAGCACTCTCTCGCATGGTGTTAACATGCAACAGCAAAAAAGAACACAAAACTGTAGACTAATGAAGGCAAGGAAGTTTTATTAACTTGTGCAATTATCCTGGAAGCACCTACATATAATATTTCCATTATTTCCTCTCCGTATCCAGGAATGAACAGAACCTAGAATTGAATGCAACTAAAAACAAAGGCTCACCAACTCAGCTACTCCCAGCAATACAAGCAAACCCAGACATAAATAAGTAATTGCAAACAGTGCAATCAGACTTGCACTCCTTTTACAGCAGCCTACAAATCACATCCCATCGCAGCATCTCAGCTGGGGTCACTGCTGCACACTGCAGCTGAGCAGGTCCAGTGGCAAATTACTGCCTAGAGTGTCCCTCCCACTCCTGGTTCCACACTCCTGCAGGTAAACCCTGCTGCTGTCCCTCAGCCCCTCTGAGGTGCTGAACTGGCCCACAGCTGTTTGTATTTTTGGGAGAGTAAATGCTCTGCCAGCTTAGCACTGCTCAGCCAGCGAGCAGCAAACAGCAGCACCGAGCATAGTCATCTGCTGTTCTTTCATGAATCTGAAACACAGATTTGTATTGAACTGCTTGAGCTGGAGAGGAGGAGTGTGCTCAGTTCAACGTGCTGGAATTAGGACTGCTTTCCAAACCCCAAACCTTTTGTGATCGACTCAGATTAACGAATGCACAACAAAAGCCATAGCTCCTTGCATTCCTTGAGGCAGCGGCACTCATGTCAGGTGGGATGGCTGGGATTTCACTTCTGAACAGATAACAGGGGTGTGTTTGGTTTGGGGTTTTCGAAGGGAACAGGACTTTTCACCCTATTGCTCAAATTTACAAGTTTAAGAATACATCAAAAAAAGTGTTGTTGCCTGCACATTAAGTACCACCTCATCAATAACTCTTAAAAATCTTATTTATTGTTTACTTTGGTAGATTGTTGCATACTTATTCAGTATCTGGGAAGCAACTGCCTGTCTGGAAGTCTACTAAATTTGAGAGATGCATCTACATTGAAAAATTTGTCAAACTGAATTTGCCCCCAGCCTGCAGGCTACCATCTGCTGAACTATGTCATGCATGAAACTCTAGATACAAATTAAATTACAGTGAACATATAAATATTTTTCTCTTTATTTAATTAGGTCATTACTGGATATTTATCTTGCTGACAACCAAATGTGCCTACTACTGCACTGTAATGTTTTTCTACACATATTTCATTTTATAAAGTCAAACACATAAGGCTTAACTAGCTTCATATGCAAGAAAGTGTTTCCACATTTTATGGCAAAGAAAAAACACTGATGAAGGTCCTGATTTTGCAAGGCATGGAATGCATTCAGCTCTTAGTCCTCTTCACAGATGACACCTACTAGGTCCAAGCTTTCAGTTCTCACCTCCTGAAAATTATCCTCAAATGTGACTTAAGTCAGTCACACGAAGTACAATTTTGACCACCAGATAGAGTTTAAATTCTCAACGACATATGCCTTTAACAGAGCAGGAGTTCATACCGTATCTGAATAGATATCTGTCTTTTTCCTCTTTGCCTTACTACAGTACATGCAGAATGACTACCTTACCTTTATGGAAATTGTAGGTTCATTTTTTGCATTACCACACATTGGGAGATAAGGGATTAATTTATTCCCAAGGTTAGGGCAGGAACGACAGGGGCATTGAACCTACTAATTTTTATGAACTTTCAAGGACTACTGACACATTAGTGACCAGTGACTTGAAACATGACGGAAGACTAAACAGTTTGATATTAACTCTGAATGACTGCCTCACAAAGGAGGCAGACCTCATGAAGAGAGTTTGAGCAGATCTTCAAACAAAGCTCAGAAGCAGAGGATTTGCTTGCCTGAAAACCAGCTGCCCATTACAGTGAGCGTGATGGAGTCCTGGCTGCTGCTGAGCACAGAGACAGGAAACACTGCCAGTGCCGCTGTCCCCAGGTTCTGCTGTGCTCACAGGGTGAGCGCCAGCGAAGCAGTCAGTGTAACTGCACCGCTCCAGCACCTCACCCCAAACCAGAACCTCCCTCATCCCAAAAGGGCAAATCGTACAAGGGCTGCGGTAACACTCTGGCCCAGCTGAAAACTTTTCCTTACCACAGAAGTTTCAGATCTGACCATTCTCTGGGTCTTTTCTGTCCTTCAAATAGCATAAATTGCAAGATAAATCTTGATAAGCTTTGCTTGCAAAGGAGGCCCATCAAAATCAGTACTGGCACCTTTGTTAACCTCCTCCAGTTATAACTTAAGAACCTGTGCATCAAATATCAGAACACATTAAAAGATCTAATTAAACATATCCATCAATCAAGTGTTAGCTTCAGAGTCCTAGTCTGTTTGTGTCTCACCTCTTCACGTCCCACTGGCTTTACTTAACACCAGTCACATCTTTAACACATCCTATTTAACACTCAGCTTTATAACACTTCTCCACTAATTCAGACTCTTACAGAAATTGATAAATCTGCGTGCAGATGCAGGAGCCAAGAACTTCATAAAAAATGTACAGGAGGAATTCTAGCACTATGCATAATGCAAAACTAATCCATAACCTATTTCTCACATTAAAAAAAAATCAATAGATGAATTTATGCAATTCCTTTTTCAGTCTGGTTATCACTGACTTGGAATAACTGTTTTTCCAAACTATTTTGAAAATACTGTGTGGTATGTTGATTTCATGACAGAAAACAGCACTGGAAATGTCTTCAAAAAAATTTAAAACCAACTTCCTCAAACAAATTAAAATACAAGCTGACACAAGGCAGTTTTATGGTAAAAAGGAACATTACAAATCCAGAGGCCTATGTTGTTTTTCATTATCCAGTGTTTGTGTTTGCCATCTTCCCATCTGCTAGAACAGTCACTTCAAAAAGGCAGGGTGGCAAGAATACCACTTTGTATCCAAAGGATTATAAATGTTGTCATGCCAAAACCTCTTGCAGTGGAAAGATACTGACAACACAGCTGAAAATGTCTTCCCTGCAGCTACATTTGTCTAGTTTTCAGGTCAGGGCTATCTCAAAAACTGAAAAAAACCACTATTAACTGAAAAATTTGGATGTTCTGTGAAGACTTTTTCTGTCACAGCTTGAATCTATATATCATCCTACGAGATCCTAGATTTTGGGGGTTTTAGCAGGGAATTAATTATTTTCTTCTTATAACAAATCAAATGTATGTATTTTAATGTAACAAGTATCTTTTCAGGCATCTACTGCATACAATGAAAAATACATAGAGAAAACACTTTCTATCCACATCCTCTGATTTTTTGCAGTAAAGAAATGGTATTATGCTGTCCGTACACTGATTTTTGAACAAAGTTCACCAGCTCACAACTGAAGAGAAAGTACCAAATTCCATGCTGGTGAAAAAGGAGCTTTGTATGTGGGTCAGGACCTAGGAATAACTGAAAGAATAACATTGGAATGCAGTACCTGGAGGGAAAGCTTCTGAAGACCCTTGGTTTATTATACTTTTTTTTTAATACCACTGAAGCCTCACCACATTTTAGGATACAGTTGTTATATTACACTGCCTCCACTTTTCATTATCCCTCTCAAGAGGTGGCCTTTCCCTAAATATTACTATGTCACCAGCAAATGAAATGATCAAGCAGCTTTTTCCACCCACTATGGCTGATGACAAACAGCACAATGCCAGCGTCCTGGAAGTCAAAGCCAGACACTCTCATGGAGTCAGCTGGGGAAAGACTCTTCCACACAGAAACTCAAGCCTGTGGTTTTGCAGACCTTAGCAGCAGCCAGAATGAGGAGTAACCACAAATGAATAGTTTTATGCCTAGGAACTAGTCAATGTGAACAGTACTGCTCAAGTTTTAAAGTGCAGAAAAGGAAAGAATAGAACAGGAAAGGAAAAGAAATCAAGTGAATAATCAGAATTTTCTGGAAGATAATGAAGATACTACTTTGTATGTTTTCTATAATGCAAACCAAATAAATCTTCTAGGAGTAAAGTATTTTAACATTTTATAATCTTTGTCTAATGTGAGACTCTATTATAAGCGTACTAAAGGCAGTTTATGCAAAAGCTTTTTTCTTTTTAATCCTGTCTGACCTGAAAAGGAGAGGCTCCAAACTCCATTACCCTAGGAAGCTTAGTATAAACCCAGAGCCTATATAAATTGCCCTATATAACTTCACATCGGGGGGGAAGGGGTTTGTTTCTTTTTATTTTGGTGTGGTTTTAAAATGCTATTTTGGATCCATGATGTAGGTACAACAAAAAGCCAAGCGGCCTCTGTAAAGCAGCTAATGGAAACAAATACAGTGACCTTTGATAGCCAGCATTTCAAATGTGCTAAGGATCTCTAGAATGAGGGCATGCATCTCATAAATAGGACTCAGTAAATTAAGACAAAAATAGGCCAACCTGGGCAATCTGGCCATGGGAGATAATCTATTTTAACCAGAAATAGGTTTTGCTTCTCTCTGATGACTTTTTATTCCTTATTTTGTACTTCCTGTTTTCTTTTAATATGAGACTTCATGACAACCCATAACATTTATCAAGATGCAACTTCCCTCAGCATTCCACAAGCAGTGGAGAGTCCACCTGCTCATCTTCATGAGCAGCTCTCACTTTCCAAGGAAGTCCTGGAAGCCTGTGGCTGTAACAACACAGTAGCAAGAAACCTGGGATCTCACTGTTCCTTCAAACTGAATATCCATTGATCTTCTTTGATTCTAAATGGGGCCAATATTTGGCACAACTTTACTCACTACAGGATTCCAGAGCTTGACCACTCTTGCCATAGCAAGATGCAGATTCCTCATAAATAGAGGAAATAAAAAACAACCTCCAACATATTAAATACTGCTTGTAACAACAATAATTTTTAAAACAGGCATACACAAAGAAAAAGCTGGGTTGCTACTGAACAAGAAAACCTTATGAGTCAAAGAGGATGTCTGTTAAATTCTGCAGTCTTCTACAACTTCAAAAGATCATGGTTTTCAGCCTAAATAATAATTAAAAATCGAGAATTTTTGAGAAGAGGATTTCTCCCTTCCTTCTCATTAGGACAGAAAGACTGAAAATTTACCACTACTTCTCAAAGTAAGCACAGGCCCAGTATCTCTACTAAAAAGCCCCCTCTTCAAATTTCATCAAGCCTTGTCACTCTCATGTGACAATCCTCATTACCAGTCCTGAAGAAAAAATGACAAGTCCATTCTAGGCACAGCTCAGAGCTGAATCCAAAATGATAAACCTGCATTTCAGTTTTGACAATTTCATGTTTCACGCAACACTGCCCGATTTACCCAAAGAGAGCAAACAACATTTCTGCCTTGCACGCAGCCTCAGTGGGACACCCCTCTGTGCTTGCACAGCTGTGCCATCTGCATTCCCACACATCTCGCCTCTGCAGACAGAAAGCTGCTTTAACAAAACTTGATGGACAAGACTGTTCCAGAAGTGCTGTCCAGAAGACACTTCCAAAAGTTCAGCCAGTACAAATCCAGAAATAGCTAGGAAAAAGGATGTTTGCCTTCACAGAATACATCGTGTCCCTCACATACACTTTTCTTCTGGTAATCCTGAGGAATACTCTGGGAAAGAAAAAGAACAGGCATACAAAGCAGTTCCTCAGCAAGAAAACAGGCCATGTTTTAACATGCACATTGATGACACTGAGGAAGACACGAGTATGGTACAAGTGAGCAAACTCACATATGTATCTAAAAACATTCTTTAAAATAAATATTCTAGAAAAACTGAGCATTAATTTAGCTATGTAGAATTTTTCAGTTAGGTTCAATTCCTTGCATTTAAAAATGAAAGACTGAAAGTTTCTCTATAGGAGTATCCTGTGAGTTAATGTCTCAGAAAATACAGTGTTTCCTACAAAGTGTTTGTTCATTTATTACTTCCTTGTTGGGGAAGGTGATACAGGGAAACCTTATGAATATGATTGTTTAGCAGTAGGTTCGGAGAACATTGGGCCAGTGAGTGAAGTAGAAATGACGGTCACTTTTGATATGAGAAGGGATGCCAGTCCAGGGACAGGATGTTAAGCAATACCAGTGACCAGGCAGAAAAGGGGTCTGCAGGGATAGCAGGAAGAAGGGATTATAGAAATTAGCATAAGAAGGTTGTGCCTTATTTAAATCTAGTAGTTCTCATAGGCTGTATGTAAATTCTATAGTATCTGTGTCTCACACCGGTTGGTTACTGTAAATAGAATATTCAACACAGAATAGGATAAAATAGACTGTAACAGGAAATTCGGTCTCTTGGAACTCTCTTGGAACCCTCTTGGAACTGTCTTGGAACCACGCCAGCAGCTGGGCTGGCAACTGATGGCAAACGCTGGCACCCACGACCCCTGAGAATAAAGCATGTGTTCCATGAGCAACCCCCGTCTCCTGAAGTATATCATCTAACCATCGAGAGAACCAATCGACACTTCCTTCCCTTTTTTAATAAAATAACCAGAAGTCCCCCCAAAAATATTCACATGCACTTAAAAAAAAAAAAAAATAAGTCCTTCAGAAGAAGATGGTTTTGTGTTTCTCCCCTTGGGCTTTTCTCATTTTAAAATGGTAACATTTCTTTTCATAACCATTTAGCAGGCCAAACACTTCACGGAAGTTGTACTGTACTAGGAAAAGCTCCATCTACTATTCCCTAGTAAAGCCAATCAATCACCTGCAAAGCACTAACAGCAGAGGCAGTGACTGATTACTGACAGTCTTGTGACCAACCGCACCCGTGCATGTCTGGGTGAATGTGTGCAGTGCGTTCTGGTCAGCCTCTTATAAAGAAACTTCTAGTAAGAACTTTGGTGGGATTCCTCATGAGCCACTGCAGTTCTAACCAAGCAATAAAACCACATTCAGAAGCACAGAACTGCCTTCTCATTATAGAAAACTAATGAGAACATGCTAATGGAGCAAATTAATGAATGAAGAGGCAAGACAGCTTCCAGTGTTCCATTTTCTATTCCTTTTATAATGGCTGTAACTCTACAAAACTTGAGCTGAAAATGTATCTGGATTGCTTCAGACCTTTGCCAAATCTCTCTGTACAAATGCCTGAGCTCAGAATGATGCTCATTTTAGAATATTCACCTTCTCTTCACAGAATCAACAACCTCTTTTCCCCCTCAAAACACTGATCCAGATTGCATGACAGTTAATTGTATAAGCAACACTTTAAAAAGCCACAGGACTGTGCTTTTGGGTTTTAAAACAAGAGCACAATGTTTGCCTTTTCTGCTCCTAGCTCCTCGAAAAATGGTGCCTTACTAGAAGACATGGGGGAATAGTGGAGGTACAGCAGCAAGCTGGCAGAGCCCCAGTGCTGCCTTCTGTTAGTGACCACACACAATTCCCGGAGCCTTTGCCCAAGGGGAGACTTAAATGAAATAATTTTCCTTTTAAACAAAGACCAGAATGGAGAACCTCAAGCAACTACATTAAATTTTAATAATACATTTGAGAATGGAGCTTTTATTCTTAAAAATATTCAGCAACTAGCATGTCTCTCCTGAGAAAATAAGAAGTGTCCTCAACTTCCACAGGAGTAAGTGGAGACTGGACGTACTTCACAACCATTATTAAAAAGGACTAAAAATGCTGGATTATACCTGTAGAATTTAACTTACCTTAACTGTGGCTATAAAAGGTATGCAAATTCAAAGGTTTTTTAATACTTGAAAGAGCTGACCAAAAAATATAAATCTTGAAAGAGTTGATCAAAAAACTTACATCAAGGCTAGACAGGCATGCAATCAGACTGAGTATGTCCTTACCTCTGTTGTTAAAAAATGTGCAATTTCATGATTCAGAATGATGAAACCACAACACTTAAAGGAAAGACTCTGTGCAGATCTATTTTAAATCAGTAACAAAACTCACACCACCATTCATGGATTCCACGTGGCAATGGAGACAAAAGCTTCTGGACCTTCCAGAATTTAACAAGAAAGCATTCATATACTCTGGTATTACATGGCAGTATAAGGGGGTTTAGGGCCAAGAAGGCATAAATTTGGGTCTTCCTTATAGGATTCTTACCCTGTGGTAACTTAATATTGTTTCGTACTTTAGAGACTCAACAAACTGAATGCAGAAATATTTTTAATTATGAAAATAAGATTAAAATCCCTTTCAGCCTGGAGTAAGAACCAATAAAAATTTTACAGAGTTGCTGCATTTTAGCTTATTGAATATCAATACTGAAGTGCTCTGAACCATAAAAAAACAACAGGAAAGTTTGCTATACCTTTATGCAGATTAAGCTCCCAATATATTTATGCTTCAGCTCATTTAGCAGTCTGTGCATTTTACAGCACAGATCACACTTCAGTTGCTAATGTTGTTGGGAAAATCCATTCATGTTTATTATGGAGACACTTCATTTAGGTGGCTTAAAGGCTAGTGCATATCCACAGTTTGTTCCAGGAGAGACTGCAGCTTATGCAGCAACTCCAATAGAGCTTTTATAGCCAGGTATGCACTGGAACAGCACAAGTTAATAATGTCCACTTTGTGTAATGTTGGAAAAAAATATCAGACCAAAAAAAAAGAGAACTAGAAACAGGATCTCCACAGAATGTAACATTAAGTGATGCAGAGATGGAACATCTCAGGAAAAGGTGGCACAGCAAGCATCTCTCAAAAATCCTACTGAGGCCAGTTTCATTGCACTACACCTAGTCCCAGCACAGATATATTTTCAGTGGTCAGAACTGTCTCCATCAGTTTCTGCTATAGCTGCTTCTGCCAGTTTGAATTGACTGTTCTCTCTACCTGAGTAATTAGGTCCAGAGAAGCAGCGCAATTTTGGAACAAATGAACCCATCAGTCCCACTTAGTGAGCACTGGTTAAATTCAGTGCACTGGTTCAATTTTGTGTGTGTGAAGTGATTCCTGAGAATGCAACTAAACCCCATGTGCTGCTCCAGGTACCAGCTGTGCTCCCTTCCTAGCAGGGACATCAAGGCTGTCCTTTGGACAGTTCCAAACCGGGAACTGAAGCAGGGATGTTTGCATCCTTGATTAAACACAACACAGAGGAAAATCACAACCCAGATAGGTTACTCATGCTCTCAGCACCAACTGACTTACTGATCCACCCCTTTGGAGCCATATTATTTGCTAATGCACACACAACCCACGGGCCCTTGCATGCCAGCCTAGAGCTCTTTCCAGCTCCTCCTATCAAACTGCCTGAACGGAACAAAGAAACCCATACAGAAGAATCTCTGCAAAGGATTTCCTTCTACAAGCATCTCTCGTAAACAGAAATTTTCAGTCCATCAGAATTGATGCTATTTCAGTTCTACAACATCAAATAATACACAAATCAAAATCAATACACAAATAACAATGTTGCTTTTCACAACCGATAAGGTTACTTGTTCAAGATAATGTATAAGCATTGGACTGCAAGCACATCAAGTTACATGATGAATACGCTACTTCAAATTTTCCAGTCTGTAAGCCAGCCACCAGCAAAGGTGAAAACAGGAAACTGTATCTATATTAATTGTTTAGGAATAATGCATTTCATCTTCTAGCAGGTTTACATTAACAAGAATCATGTTTTTACATAGCTCACAGCATGCAGAAAAGAAAAGAGGAATCCAAGGCAACTCTCTGCAGTTGTACCTCAGCTTTATCTGTAGATTAATTCTGTAGTATGCCAGAACACAGAAAAGAAACTATGAAGTGGCAAAATAGCAAGAAACACACAGAAATATTACAACACAATTCTGACTTACCTATGTGATAAAGTCCTATCCAGTCAGTAGGATCTACTTCTTCCTTAATATCCCAGAAAATGATGAGGTTCTGAGACTGTCCCAAAGTGTATTCGTACATGCTGGCTGTCAAACTAGACCTGCTATCTGAAGTCACTAAATCAGTGTCACTGTTGGCACGCTGCAAGTTCATGTTCTCAGGCATGGTGCCCTGAGAGGCCAGGCTCTGCAGGTTCTCGGGGCTCAGCGTGTACCGGAGCTGGGGGTTGCGACGGCGCACGAAGAGCAGGTGTTCTCGGGCTGAGCTGGCCATCTCTTCTCCACTTCTGTCAATTCACGTAAAAAAGTTGTTGTTCAGAGATCTATCACAATGAAGAAAAAAAGAAAGTTTTAAGTGAGACAGGAGGTGACTCAGTCAGTTATTAAATGAAGAAGTATTAGTGCAAAAATGTTCCCACAGAAGCGTGAAACAGACCGAGTACAATCGTTTTCTTCACTGCTCTACCACTCCAAAGAACTGAATGTCTGTACATTAAAAAAAAACCATGATTCACTTACAACAAAATTCAGAGCTAGCCATAAACCACAAAATAACATAAGCCAGAAAACAGCAGAAAGCAAATCATCCAAGACAATCTATGAAGCAAGAACAGCCACAGTAACAAAGCTAAGTCTGGCCTTAAGAGCAAAGTAGCCTTAAGAACAAAGACATCATGAACTCATCTTCTACCATAAAAATCACAGCAGTACATGATGTTTATGGTAGTTTCAACAATACTCTCTATGCACTGTTTGATCAGCATGAGTTAAGTGTTGAAGATAATAGTAAGGTTGGACATATTTCAGTAGAAATATCGTATCCCAGATTGATGCTACTGTAAAATCATCTTGTAAAGATTTCGTCTTAAAAGGTACAAAGCGTAACTTCTGACGTTCTCTATATCATACCAAAACACATCAAACTATTGACAGAGGTACTTTAGACTATGGATATATATGCAATTAGTCCATTCATCTGTGCAGTCAAATTTTTTGTTGTCCTCCTCCACCCATTAGAAAAAAGAGGCCTTAGAAATTCAAGGCAATTTCTTCAGCAAAGGAGTTGTCATTGACTGTTTTCCTCCATCCCTGAGCAGACACTTCCTTGAAGTATCTTCCCTGAAAGGGCCATGCCAATATCATCACATCATACATTCAGAATCAGAACTTGCATTTCATTATCCATAGCTTCTAAATTATTGTCATTTGAAAGTAAGTCCTCACATTACCCGCAACTTGGGATAAATGATAACTCAACTCCAATTTTCTTTTCAATAATATTTCTGTGTATGGACTCTTCAAGCATACCAAGTATTTTTCTGCTGTTTTTCAGCTTTTCTTAAATGGGAGATGTTTTGAAACACTAAAACTAACAAAGGAGGAAAATAAAGTTCTACTTATCTAGTTTGTGCAGTACATCATACACTGTATGTGATTCAGTATCAAATAATGCAGAAAAGGAAGGAAACAAAAATTCTACATATTCAGAAGTGACATAGAGATGACCACACTTACTTGAAAAAGTACATGACACAGTCTTTCCTGACATCAGGAATATTTTGGCTGCATACACATTTTATTTCTGGTGCTGGATGTCAGCAGGGTTCACTACCTCCCCTCTACCATGCTCCCACACACTCTGCCTCTGACATCAGGATCAGTGACAAAAGAGAAACTTTGGTTAAAAGGGCCTTTTAAAATGAGTCAGGGAAGTTAGTATCTTCTTTCTCTATGCAAAGTTTTATTCACTAGATCTGAAAATCTCAGAGTGCTATGAGACCAGAAAGGTTGGTAAGAAACAGCCACCACCTTCCCTACAAGCCAGTGAAACACACAGGGATCAGCCCTGTGATGTGAATGACAGCACACACTACATTTAAGTGTTAAATGTCACACTGACAGAGTTCTACCCCCGAGTCAGGAAGCCTTGATTTGCTCCTGAGGCTGCCCACCACCGCAAGCAGCTCGTGCTCCTGCCTGGGAACCATGGCCCTTGGCGCCAGCAGATTGGGCAGTATTAATGAACAGACTGACAGCTATTAAGTTTATTTTCTTCTGTCTCACAGCCACAGGTTTATGCATTTTTGAACTACTGCATGTGGTGGTTTTATGGCAGTAAAATCACTGCAGAATAAGAGTCGTGCAGGCGGACTACAGGTTAAAGACAAAGTTTTAATAGGAGGGACGAAGAAATTTCCTTCAGCTGCAGAGACGTACGCTGTATCTGGGGCAGCACTGGTATTTGATGGAACATATTGAAAATTTAAATGTGGCAGATGGACACATTTATATATGGTTAAGGACACATGAGAATTAACTTGTACCAGCCAGGCCTATGCCACAGTTTGAGGGATGAAAATAGCCCAAGAAAAGCATTAACTCCTTTGCAACAGTCCATTTTCTTAAGTCCTAATGGCTATCACTCTGCTGAAATACATTAGTTTATGAAAGTAAAGTAAACCATAAATCTAAACACTGGGTAACTTGTTGGATCCTATTCATAATTCCAAGCAGGATCCAAACAAACCACATAAAGCAACTGAAATCAATCCGCAACCAACAAGTTAAACTCATATGTAAATAAGCTCCTATTGTGGGGAAAAAAAAAAACCTGCCAAAAATTCAGGACTCATAAGCTTTTACAGCATCTTCTAAATCATTAAAAGAGGTCATAAAGGGGCCCTCAAGTCAGATAGTACTGTGCTATGTAGTATCTCACAATGAGATTAATTAAGTATATTTGTAAAGAGAGAAATACGACACTCGGATTGTAAAAGGGGAAAAGATGATTGCCATAAAACCCAAGCCATAAGAAGTGATAGAAGGGCAAAAAGAGCAACTACTTCGATTATTTGCAACCTGGAAAAGAGATGAAAACCTTACACAGTGCCTTCCTACCTACAAAAGAAATTAGTTCATTGGGTTAACAATTCCCGATGTCTGTCACTAATAACATAACTAACAGAACATGAACACATACATCCTACCATAGACTGAAAATAAGAATTATCCTCCCACCTTCAGTTCCTGCTAAGCACCACTGAACCAGCATTTGCACCCAGACTATGCCGTAAACACAGTGCCCAGGATTATCTGTGTGCACCTGCCCTGCCATGAAGGTTCAGCTCATCAGGCTGAATGCAATCAGAACAGTGGTGTCACTGAGTGTCACACCAAGCTGGCCAGGCATATTGTTTCATGAAGGCAAACTGAAATGTTCAACTTGAATTAAAAGCACACGAAAATATAGACATTCAGGAAATCAGCAGGTACTCAACTTCAGCAAACTATTTCAGTTGAAAAGGGAAACCTGTATCAAAGCTGCTTATCTGTATCACAGCATTTTCTTCAGTACTTGACAAGAAGCTTAGAGAGAACTAGAACTGATTTCCTCTTAATCTCTAAGTGGCCCAGGTTCAGGATTATTTCTCTCTAAATATATTCCCCAATTACTAATCACAGAGGGACTAGAACTGGGAAATAGTTCCACTTAATACACAAAATACACAAAAAGAGGAAAGATCCTCTTGCTCAACCTTCTTCACTAAAGGAGATTGAAAATAAACGTCAGGCCATTTCACACAGTCAAATATTCAACAGTTTAAAAAATACATGAATGGAAGTCTGAGAGTTCCAGCACAGGAATCACCAAAAAAAGCCTTCCCCGCCATGCAAAACAAATCAGAGTTCACATGCTGTCCTGTTTATCTTACTCCTACCAGTGATTCATTTCTTGTTTATGTATTGCTCTTTGATGTGGCTGCCGGGTGCTGCTCCCAGCCTCTTCGCACAGCACTTAGAGTAAAGCAGCTCCGCGGGGCCGGCCCCGAGCAGGGCTGGCCCCGAGCGCTGACCCGGCACCCGGCGGACACGGCCTGTGCTCCGGGCGGGGGCTCAGGGGGCTGCTGGGGAAGTGCTCATTAACCCGGGCTCAGGGGGCTGCTGGGGAAGTGCTCATTAATCCATCGCACCGGGCACTGCCTTCGGTCCCCGCGCCGCAGCCTCGCAGAGGAGCGAGGCACTGCAGGGCGAGGCTCCCTGCCCTCGGCAGTGCTCCGCACTCAGCTGGCTCTGCTGCTGTGTGGCAGATGGGCAGGAGAATCTGTCCTGCCCAACTGACACCCAAATGTTCCCCACTCACGGGATCACTGAATCACTTAGCTTTAAAAAGGCCTTTACCAACATCCAGCCCAACCATTAACCTAACACAGGTCACCACTGTCAGACAACTCCTTTGCTGAAGAAATTTTCCCTAATATTCAATGTAAACCTCCCCAGGGGCAGCTTGAGGCCGTTTCCTCTGGTCCTTTTGCCTGTTACCTGGGAGAATAGACTGACATCCAACTACTTTCAGGAAGTTATGGAGAGCCATAAGGTTCCCCCTGAGCCTCTTTTACTCCAGGCTAAACACCCCCAGCTCCTTCAGCCACTCCTCACAGACCTTCACCGGCTTCCTTGTTCTCCTTTGGACACATTCAGATCATACTTGGTGCGTCTCTCAAATGCCTCTCCCATGCTGAGATAAGCAAACCCCATAATTATACAGGCTGAAGAACACATTAAGAATACAAAGAACAGAAAACATGCTGGTTTTCCAGTTACACACTCTGTGACACTGCTTTGTTCAGTACAAAGATTTATAAATGCTACAATATAAGGTTCAAACTGACCATCTGTCTGAGCTCAGAGTGGCTGAAAAAAATGCTTCTTGAATAAATTTAGAATCTGGAGAGTCTTCCCTGCACAGAACTCAAAAATAGCATATTTTCTGGGACAAGGTAGGCTTCTCTAGTCCCTGTACTGGCTTCAAACCTGCTAGAAATTCTGGCAAAAGCAGAATAGTCAGAATTCACTGTTGGCTGCAAAACCTGCCTATGCAGCTGGGTGATGGTTAACCATGGTTCACTCATATGTTTCACCACTGTGCACTTACCCTGCTTCAGCACCAAAGAGCTTTTCTCTCCTCTAGAGCTGCTGTGCACCTCTGCCAGCAGGACAGATGGGCCCCTCCCAGTAAAATCACCAGCTACTTACTCAGCATGATCATCAGGAGCTGATTTGGCCTGAGACAAAGGGATTAACTGGATAGCTCTTTAACTCAATAGCTTCCTTTCAGGCCTATATTCTACTGTTTCAGATAGCAGATTTCGTTTAGGAAAAATAAAAATAAAATAAAAACACAACAAAATAATAAAATCAGATAAAGCTAGCATGAGGCATCCTTTCCTCTGCAGACAAAAAAGAGAGAAAAGCTTCATCCTTCTGCCCAGATGTCCTTTTCTTGTTATTCCTGCTGGAATATTTCCAAGAATTTCTACTCATCAAGTTTTCTGCAATCCACATAATGGAATTTCTCTCAGAAGGTATTTCACTGATTAGTAGGATTTTTCTCCATTAGCTAACATTCTGTCAGATCCAAGTTAAGCTAACACATTTGGGTGCTTCCTATTCAATCACCAAGATAAAGATGACTATAAAAGCTGTCACAGTATTCAAGAGCCAACAAAAATCAGTTCTTTGGGATCTCTATTTTTCTCCACTGATTAACAAGGAGAGGGTAATAAAGCCTTTTCGCTTACATGACCATGGCTATATCCTAAGTCTTTAAGATGATTTAGTTCATTAATTAATAAACTTGCATCACATACTGGAAATTTAATTTTATTCTGGTAGCTCATGAAATATTTCAAAAATATAACTACCATCATATTACATAACTGCACAGTTCTGAGCATCAACAGCAGGCAGAAAGTGATGAGATCCTTCAGCTAAAATAAAGTCCTAACTGTTCAATATTGCTACCTAGAATGCCTGAGTGCTCATTAAGTCTGCATGTTTAAAATAATTATTTATGCAGGTAGCTGATACAAACAAGTCCAGGGATAGCTATTTTGGAGGCAAAAAGTGATCATTCCAAACCTAGAGTGTTTGTAATCTGATGAAAATCAAAAGAGAGATGCCATAAATGGGAAAAATCAAATCATTACACTTCTGACACAATTTTTCTTTTTAATTACAAGGATACTCAGGATATATCAGAATTATTAAAAAGGGAAAGAAGTCTCTTTTTTCACCCCAGTTCTTCTATTTTACACATTTGACAGTAAATTTGTATTCACTGTTTTTCCCTGAACAGCCATTTCTGGATATTACTTTTATTTGGGGACCTCTTGAAAGATATTAAAAATGATTGGAAGTTACCATCATAGCTGACACAGGACTTAGATACAGCTGAATTCTCAAATGTTAATAGCTCCCTTTTTAAATGGAATAAAATTTAAAGTTGCTTCAATTCAGCTTTAAATTAATTCGATAGTAACTGTCTTGAAATATAAATTGTCATTAACAGAAGCATAGAGACAAGTTAAATTCAGAAAAAATTATTTTTCTGCTGATCTGCTTACTTCCTCCTTCAACAAAGCCCCCCAGACTTCCATAATAGGACAATTATTGGACACTCTTAGAAACGGCTTAGCCTGAAGCAATGATGATGAAAGAACTTAATAAATTTCCCAGAAACAAACCTATATGTGCATGATCTTTTAACCAGATTTCCTTTTTAATCAAGAAAATTGCCAAAAAGGTCAACTTAAGCATCTTGAAAGACACAGCGCTTTGTAGACCTTCTCCCAAGAGAGATGTTTTGACTTTTCCATTCAAAGTATCCCCACAGGGGTGCCAGACTAAATGACGTCCCTGAGCTATGCTGGCTGTGCCAGGTAGCTGGCTTCCTTAGGGGAAGAGGCAGAGGTCTTCCAAAAAATCCTTCAGAGGACTAAAACCACTCTCTCTCTTGATCTGTGGAGGAAGCTGCAGTTACTTGAGACTGGGCAAAAGAGGACAGAATTTTGTTGGGATGTCCTTTTGCCTTGTTGCGCTGCTCTGAGCCACGCAGGGACTAAACTGCACTGAGAAAGCTCTGCCTTCAGTCTGCTAACTCATCCTCTGAACTCACTGCTGGGAAATCACAACTAGCAACTTCTGAAAACTGGACTCAAATGTTTTAGGGTAAAGCTAAAAATTACTGCACTGTAATTTGACAAGGATGTTGCTGTTCAGGAGAGGGAGGAAAAAAGGAAAGAACGTGCACATGCATCTCCAGTCTGCTTTGGACTCAAATCTGGTGACTCAGCTCAGATGTTAAACATCAGCTCAGATTACAAAACCACCATATAATTTACACTGGCTGAAAATCTACCCTAAGGGAAAGAACATATAGTTCAGCATTACCATATACTTTAAGAAAACAGTCATTCAATATTTGGCCAGAGAATGGCTCAGTTAATTCAGAGTGTAAGAGAATATCTATTTTCAATAGATTTTTGTACGGTCCACTTGAAACTGAGTCCTATACACTTTTGTATCTACCTGGAAACAAATGTCACTCTTGTATGACCTTAGCTGCTTGAGTAAGGCTTCCATCTTCTACTTAACAACGGCAACCTCCTCACACCAGGCAGAAGTTCCTCCTCAACCCTGTTATCAAGGCCAGCAGTCTGAAGAGTTGTGCATATTCCTGACAGGTCCACACACCCTGCCCAGTAGCCCCCCAGGCACTGGGCTTTCAGTACAACTTACTGCATTAATTACCAGGCAAAAGCTTCAGCATGGAGCAAGCTGGTATACAGCACACTGGCCACTGGTCAAAAGAGTGAAAGTCATAAAATGTGCCCAGAGACCAGTGCACACATCCACACACATATGCACAGCCCAGCATCCTACAGTTATACCAGTTTTAGAGGGTACTTACTGATGTTCTTTGATGTCAAGGAAGACAAATGTCCCATGTCCCCACAATACCGTCCCCACAGCTCAGGTGGAGTAAGAAGCCCTAAAACATTTCAAGCTAACTCAGCCACATGAACTGTGGAGTTGAACACTACGAGCCTGGATAACCTGTCTGGAACTGTACAGAAGGGATTACGGAGGGTTCATCTAATCCCTTCTGCTGCAGCTGCCAGGCTGTGAGATCCATCTGGCCTGCAGCTGTATCTTAGTATTGCTCTGCAGACATACAGGAGGGTGTCCATTGCCTAAAACTCATTCTTGTCTTTCACTGAAGTAGCAACATAAGAACTGCACATAAATTTAAATTAAACATACCAGATAGATAAGCTCCTATCCTCTAGACTACTCACATAAGAAACAAAACTTGACTGGAAATTGTAGGGCAATTTCACAGCCAACACACCGTGTTCCATATGTATTATATGCCCTCCTTAACTTCCTCCTGGTGTGGCAACTACTTTAACCAAATTCATTTATTTCAATAATCTTACCTGCAGCACCACCCCTCAGTGTGGAGTTCACAACTGAGGCAGAGACTCGAGGTACAGCCATGTAGCCCTTAAACCCTGCATAAACTGTGGCCTTGGATAATTCACGATGCAGTGGTGCTCTACAGAAACTTTAAAACCAGAATCCCTGCTGCCAGGCTTTGATCTTGAGCATCCATGACACAGGTAGATCTGCTGCTAGTTGCTGTTGATTGGTTGTATTCAAGAATCTACCTTCAAGTACTGATGCAGCTGCTCTCAGTTTAGACTTCTGATGCCAGGTCTCACAATCCATCTAAAATACAGCCCCCTTCAAATGTCTATACTAGAAAGACAGACTATAATCTCAATGAGAAACTATTTTGTCACAGGATGGAAAAATTAGAATTCAATCTGTGAATAAACTATAATATATGCTCATACTTACATATGTGAAAGTCTGCAGGAACCTATAAATGACAAAAAAAAAAGGGTAACCCATTCAACTCTCTTGAAATCCCTCCTGTCTTTAGGACTTGCAGAACATCAGCAGCAACAGCCCAGAGTTACCCAATTATAAGTTTTCTCCCAAGGCTTTTTCACAAGGGACAGTAAAAACCAAAATACAGAACTTCTGCAGAAAAGAAAAACTTAGCATTTGCCTGTTCAGGAAAGGAAATAAACACGGAACCAGAAGAAAGTGTACAATGCCAAAAAGCTTGACAAACAGAAAAGAAAAGATGTATTCCTTTCAAAAAAAAGAAAGGAAATCTGACAGGTCAAAAAAGGCATAATTCAAAACCCCATTTATAAAACAATGCACTTGACAGAAGAAGTAGTACAATTATTTACTGCTTACTATGAGAGTAGTTCTGCAGTTTCATTCCAAGTCTCTGCAACAAGCACCCAAGCAGAAACTATTCAATGAGTGTCACATCCATGAATGAGAGCTGTATTTTAGTGATACTTAACAGAGCCTGATTTAAGCATTTATTTGGCAGTTATTAAAACCTGGTGTATGTATATTTAGATATGCAAAAAGCATTTCTATAAATTCATTTTAATTCAATTTTTAACTGGAAATCCATTCTATGCTGATGGAAATCCTTGGAACATACAGTGAATATGAATGAACATTCATCGTTCCACGCATGCAAGCCCAAATCCAATACAGTGGTTCCTTCATTTTCAAGCCTGTTTCAGCTCAATTTTCTACCACATAAAATTGATTTCACCCACTGAAATGGTAACAAACCACTCAGACCAGGTACATCTCTCACACTGAGAGATTCCCACGTTACCAGGGAACACAGGAATGGTTTCTCTCAAAGCAGCACACACTTCAATTCATGATGCTATTTATTCAGTTTTGTCACAAAGGGGTATTATCAACTTGAAAAAAAGCATTTCTTTGTGCAAAACATGTATCAACTGACTGCAGATTCAAGAATTCTGTAACTGAAACATGTTGGTAGACTAAAAGTAGAATAAAAAAGTGTGTCCACCAGTCCACAGCAAAGAAATTTCCCCAATTCTCCATTTTTTCAAGTTCCAACCTTGTAAAACTGATCATAATGTGGGCGTGGAAGATGTTTAAAAAAGACTCAATTGGTCTCCTTAAAGAACAAAGGAAAATTAAAAACAAAACCAACCCAAAGCTTTGTGTACCTAAGTCTTATAAATAAACTGTTGATACAATCAGTAGATGAGGAAAACAGGAAACAATTATTTTTAAGAACTGACAGATTTTGCTGGGGTGAATTTAACTGTCTGTATAAATGTGAATTTCCATCCTTCTGCCCCTTTAACCCTTTTGATATTTCAATTTAGGTCATTTTGCCAGTTATAATCTTCCCCCATAAAGCTTCCATTTCCATAAAGATTTGAGGAGACTCTTTTGCTGAATTAAAACATGAGAACATTTCTGCTTGGCTACAGTTTAATGGAGCTTTTTGAATGAATGAAACTCTACTAAGCAAACATCTGCCAGAGGCATCCCCAACACTAAGAGGAGAAGAACTGATGGTCATGCCAGCTCAAAGGCAATGGCTTTTGCCTGCTGACTGTCCCAAGTATGTCCTTAAGGAGGAGGTGCCATTAAAAAAAAGTCAATATTATGTTTCTCATATATACCTTTTGGAGTTCAACTTAAGGTGTCCAATGTATTAATTTAGAAATATTGCAGAGAATCAAATAGCTATGAATGCAATCTTTGCAGAAACGACAGAGATTGAAAGCCAGAAGGATTTCCTCCTCCAGAAAACACCTGCTCTGCCTTTAAATCACTTCCTTAAAATCCACAGAAAAAGAGCCCAGAATAAGACAAAAACCCCAAGTTGTTTGTTTGTATGAAATACGTGTGCTGATCTTCAGCCTAAATAAACCCAGGCAGAAAGACAGCAGGGCTGTATAGGAAGGTGGTGCTGATACCACCCTCTCTACTTACAGGATAAATCACTTTTAATACTCAAAACCCTTCGGCTCTAAACCAAACAAGTTCTGTTGCTTAACAGCAACAATTTTGTCTTTTACAAACCACAAAATAGCACCATACAAACACTTCGAAGTCTAATACCTTTTTTTAAAGAATGAAGATTGCAATCTTATGTCCTACTTCAGATTTTCTTTCAAAGTATGGTTTAGGTCAGAACTTCATGCTTGAAACACTGTGTCAGAACTCTTATGCACCAACTGCTTTACTTTTTTTGAAAACACTAAAATAATTTTTAAGGAAACATTTTAGCTGGATAATTCAAGAAACAGAGCACTTTATCATTTCAGTAAAAAGAAGTCAGATCGGTAAGTAGTTACTGTAACCTGGATAAATTCTCTTCCACAACTGTGTGAGTCAGATTACTTCATTTTTACCGACCAGTTATTAAGAGAAGATGCCTACATTTGTTGAGGTGCTGCAAGACGTCAGTAGGACGCTTAGATGTATTCTATGCCATACAAATTCCCTCTCTCCTCAAAGCTAAAGCACTGCAGGGCAAACACTGAAGGGGTCAGAGGTGTGAAGCTCCAAGGGAACACAGGCTATGCCAGGGAACAGCCTCGGAGCCAGACACACACACTAAATCTCAACTAGAAAGGAGGAGGGAGACAGACTGAAAAAACTTCCCCTATTTAACAGTTGGTTGATTTACAGTTTACAATCCGTAACCACACTCAAGAGAAAACCAGTTAAGAGTCCTAAGGAGCACCACTGACAACAAAGATACTCCTGGGGTAACTGGCACACACCATCATCACCTGCAAATGCATCCCAGTGCACACTTGGCTATGTCTGGTCTGTGCTCTTGAGAAGAGGAAATTGTGCCAGAGCACAGACCACTCAGGAGTTAGAGATACCAAAGCTATCACCAGCTTCACCTCCTCTCCTTGTGAGTACACCTTACAAGTCATTATTTAGTTCAGTGAGCACATGCTGTAATTTTTTCTCCTTGCAGGATTACTGCTGCATTTGCTGCTTTCCTCGGTTTCTGCAGTAAATGAAGCAGAAATCTTTCAGAAGCCAAATGAACAATTAATGAAAAGACAACAATACAAAGTGGGCTATATAAAGATAAGGCTTATTATGAATTAATACTTTTACTATTAAATATGCATGAGTTTTTAATAAGTAGAGCTAAAAATAGAGCTGTGTATCACAGGGTTTCTCCAGGCTGTACAATTTTCATTCATCTCCAGCCTGTGAAGAAATGGACCATTGCTGAAAGGATTCTCATTGCACATTTTTACATTGCTATTGCTGTCCCCAGTTCATCAATCCACAAAAAACCCCAGCCTCTGGGATCTTGGCATAAAGGATTCTGAAGAGGTCCACCCTCTGCCATAAGGCTTGCAGGAATGTGCAGCAAAGTCTGCTCATCCATCTCCCAACAGGCACAGGTCCCTCGCAGTCCAGTCCCCATCTACAATTTGTATGTTTAGAAAGAATCCATCAGTAAGAAGACTCCTGCACTGGATAAAAAACAGCAGTCAGCAGCAGATGTATCTACTAGACTTACCAAAAAACCCTGAAGTAACTACTTAAAACCTTATCTTTTCATCTTATTGTTTCATTTTCAGAATAAATGTGTTCTCCTCATTATTCTGGCCTCCCACCAACCAAGGAAATCTAAAATGGAGCCAAATGCATCAACTTTTCTGATTGGATTTCAAATTTCATTCTTGACATCAAGTCCTGGTACAGATACAACAGAACAAAAGATTTTACTAAAGACTGCACTAGGTCTGGTGGAGGGTGTATACATTCAAGAACACACCACAATTCTATATAAATCCACCCCCGGGCGTAGGTGCTACAGCTCCAGGAAACGGAAGAAGATTGAAATCAGTGTTTATAAATACAGCCAAGAAATCCCAGCATACAAACCACCAAATATACAAACAGAAGTTCAGACAATCTCATCTGGAGGCCTAAATTTCCTACACTTATTTATGTTGGGGATTTTTTTTTTTTTTACATGCCTTGTGCTTTCATGTTTCTAAAGTGAGCTGGGTGTATCTAAACCAAAGGACTTGCTTTGATTAAGCTGAGTAAAGAGTTGCTAATTGCTGTGTGGCAAAAGGAAACAAAGAAATCATAGCCCACTGCATCCTAGTACCATCTTAAATTACTCTGAAATCTTAAAATTAATTGATTTTGAATGTAGTCTATTTCTCAATGTGCAACTATAAAATGTAATCTAATCCATATCACATACATTCTTATTCAAAAGCAAAACCAAACCACATTACAGCAGAGGTAACTTCCAGCTTTTTATAGATGAAGTTTTAAATCACACACCTATTACCAGTTTAATCTTTTTTAGGGGGGAACAGTAAAACAGGTGCAATATTATGACAGTGATTTTCTGTGAAATGTCCTTGGCTTGCTCTTTATGAAGACAGTTTAGGACTTGAGCTTTGCGTAGACATACAGCTACTTAAAACTGATAATTCAGAGTAAAATTCACATGAGTTATTGGAAACCCAGAATATAATAAGTAAAGTATATTTCTTCCCCCTCCTCCACAATCAGCCTAGTAAACACTGAAGATTTATCTCTGCTTTTCTTATGATGCATTATACCAATAATGATCAGATACATCAATTTTTTCAGATTTTTCAGAAACAATCAGTCTTTTACCACAGAACCAAAAAGAAAAAGAATTTGACACCTTTTGTTATTTTTGGTTTTCTTACTATTGACAAATGCATTTTGGGCTTCAAACACACTGTTGTCCCACCCCTACCATCCAAGATCCAGTTGCTCAATATTGCCTGTGCACATCTCCTGGCTTAATGTCCAAAAAAAAAAAAAAAAGACTGAAAATAGCTATATACAACATGATCAAAACCCAACAACACAAAATAAAATATGAAGAAAATGGGGGGAAAATTTTTTAAGAAAACCACTATACTGGTTGGTTCTTCCTTATTAATGGAAACATCCCTGCATTGTCCTGCATTTGGAAGTTGACTTCACAGGGTGACCTTCCCAAAAAACAAGGTGCAATGCAGTTTTCTGGTTAGATAATGTCACTGCCTCTGTGTCAGCCCTTCACTTGTGCCAAATTACCACTGCCAACCTCTGTTGTAGGTTATTACTAAGCAGAATTAAAGAGAAATCACTCAAAACAAATACCCACATACTGATTGGACTTGATAGTTTGACAAAATTACAATGTCATTATTTGAAAATATTGTGAATGAAGTCTCCTATCAACACTGCTGGCTAGCTGGTGGATTTCTATGTAGTTTGAGACTGCTTTGATTTTTTAAAATCGTTTGCCCAATAAATTATATGACCATACAATTACATAAAATTACATAAAATTACTGTTTATTACCACTAAATTGTTTTATCCCTGTGATGCAAGTCCAGTAGGTCAGTAATAAAAAATGTCATGTTTAGGCAACCACCATCACGTTTCATAACAGCACTTTCAATTTGTTTTTTCTCAACTGCAGCAACAGCCCAATCAAGCAGAGGATGTTGTTGTACTTCACTAACAATCCTACACCTCCACCACTCTGTAATGCAAACACAAACCTCAAATTAAAACACAAACAAGTCTTACGGCTGCCAACACCAAAAACTTGTGGAGCATGCTGGAACTGCAAAAGAATACCAGCTTTTAGAGAAAGCAGTGGTACAGTGGAAAAACACATTTAAAAATAACGCTGAACCCAGAAGCTGAGCCCTTCAGAAAAATCAAACACCATAAAAAGCAGCACTTAGCTACTCTTGCTAATTGGTCACAACCAATGTCTGGGTGACAACACAGGTCTGCTGTTGAAGGGCAATAGTTTTACAGGCACTGAGAAAGCAGATCACTCATTCTTTCCAAAGGCTTCACTGGAATACCCCCAAAACACATGAGTGATGCCAACTGCAGGTGGAAAAGCAGCAACCACTGAAAAAAAGCTCAGCAAGCCTCTAATACTAATGTAACATAGCTTGTATTAGTTAACTTCAAATTAATAGCCATCGTCCACATGACAGAAGTGTTTAACCAAAGTGTCATAATATTAAGCCACTAGTTTGTCATCTTCCACTAGTACTGACTGTAGGAAACAAAGCAGAATATTTTTTAAGTCCTTAACAGAATTACTTTAACTCTATTTCTCCTTGATCAAAGAGGAACACGTATACCAGTGTTGCTGATATCCCATCAGATGCTGTATCTTGTCTAAAACAAAAAAAGAGCTTCAATTATAGAACATGCTATTTTCAAACTTACTTTCTAGTATTTCTTTTAAGTAATGAAAGAAATTGCTTTACAACTGTATCCAACCTACCAGACTGCAGCTGAGCAGATATACATGACACACACCAATAGCTTCCCATGAAAATAACTTCTTAAACCTATTACTTTGCTTCTCGGTACTTTCCACATAACTACCACCAGAAGTGCTGGGTTATCAACCCCCATCTGTACTGCAGGGGATTGGCAGTATAAACTTGGATCATCAATGTAATTGTGTGTCTTCCCAAATACCTTACTTCAGAGCTTCAGCTCCTGAAGCAAATGACAACAGAAGACCTAGCAAAGGTACACCTAAGAGTGGCACAGCATGCTTTTGGAATTTAAGGGTTAAGTTATGCCAACTGGTACTTCTGGTGCAAGGGAGGGAATCCTAGGAAAACACTCCAAACTTCAATGCAAACTGGCAAATACTTATTTTAGAATAAAGACAAATTACTGGCACACATAACAATAAGCAGTTTCAAAACTGAAAGATTTCATAACCACAGAAGATGAAATATTAAAATTTACTTTCTCTGCTATGAACCCTAGTGATGTAAACCTCTCAGGTCCTGAACTACATCTAGGAGCAGCCATAGGCTGCATGTGCCTGGGTATGTCAAGATGAGAGGTACTCAGTCTGGAATTGTCTTCATCTCTCCCAGAGCACTGGCCATCAAGGTGAAGGGAGCTGGTGCTGATCTGCTGGAGTTCAGCTCTGCCCAGTGATGCTCAGGGAGCAGCAGCTACACAAATCGGTGAGCAGTTTAAAAGTGTTAATAGCACACTTGGTGGTTGGACAGACTATTCTGCAGCGGGAGAGACGTGGTAATTAAAAGATCAGAAAATACTGCCACATATCCATCAGGGAACTTCCATGAGGGTCAGAAAATTAAACTGTTCCCATGTCATGCCACCAGCCTTTCAGAGCTAATCAGAACCTGCGATTCTTACATTTCACTCTTCTGAGAGTCCTGCTTCTTCTCCTGTGTGCACAGGGAATGCAGGGTGTCTCCAGGCCCCAGGGGCTGAAAGGTACTGGGGTTTTATGCTCTAACCACATCCTTGGAAAAGCGTTATGCCATGGGCACCACATCTGAACCAGCATCCAGCTATGATGGATACACTAAGAAATTTCTGATGGGATTCGTTTTTGGTTTGTTAGTGTTAATTTTTTATCAGGCATGCCTACTGAAAATTTTAACCAAAGGGGCAGTACCTTCTGCTACCTACAGGCTACTGGGAGGATTTAATCAAGTATGCATGATATAACTGAAATTCCTGGAGATTACAGAATGTTGCAGAGGGTGTCACAGGGTGTCATACAGCCAGGCAACAGAAATAAAGTGATTTAAGCATATGAGACCAGAAAAGCAGGTAGTGAAAATACATGACCCCTTCATGCTAAAAAGTATAATTTTGGATATTGTCTATATTTAGTGAGCAATAACCAAACAGATCTAAATATAACATGAGCTTTTATAGCTGTCTTGCAGTCTACATACAAACTGAGGAAACTTTTCTGTGCTAAGGCACAAATATTTCTTCCAGTTATATTTGGTGGAGCACACAGTAAAATGCAACTTAGCATTATCCAGAAACAGTGCGGCCAGTGAAACATAATTTCTAGAATTCCAACTGCAGCCAGAGGATGATTCCCCCCAGCATTTACTGGGTTAACTCAAGCACACACACAAACATCTGCTGACCAAGTAAAGGCAAGCTCAGTACCTGCTGAAGCTAATAGGGCCCTCTCTGCCCCACTGGAGTGCTTGGGAGCAGTAGCAGATGGGAAGGCTTATTCAGCACCAGGTTAAAGCCTAACATCCATTGTGCCTGAGGTCTTTCAAATAAAAGAGCATTCTCCTGACAAAAAGCTCTAACAAAACGGAGATCTCACTTTGTTTTAATCATCAAACGAAACAAGTGCAGAAATACATTTCATGTAGTAAATATGATTTTACTCACTTCAAATTTTCAAGGTGAAGATGTCATTTCCTATAAGCACCACTAACTCTAAGCTCATAACATACATGAGAGCCATAGCTAAGGTGGTCATTTCTTCTCACCTAGAATTTGTAATGATTCAATTAGTAATCCACAGCTGGAGTTCAGTTATGACTAAACTCTTCCATTATTAATAGATTGACAGTGGAATATTCAGCTTAACACAATCAACTCTCTCATGGGCACTAAACAGTTGCTCTGTGGGTGGTTTTGGAGCTTTTTTGGGGTGGTTTTTTTTTGGGGGGGGGTGTTTTGTGGGTTTTTTTGTGGTTTGGTTGGTGGGGATTTTTTAAGCATTATGATTTTCAATTAGTCAAAACCACAGTGTAGACACCCTGCACTTCATAACATGCCATTCTTTTTTCCTAAAGATGAAACTAGGAGTAGGTGAGACACTGGAAGTACAAGATCTATTTTACATTTAACATCAACCGCAGATAATCATAGTTGCATTTTATTTTTAAGAAAATTTAAGTTCACATAGTGCAGGTTTTACTAGGGAGTAGAAAAGGCAGAGTGAAGAACCATGAACTGGTCAGAGGAATCTGAATACATGTAATAAAGTTTCTTAAATAAGGAGACTCCCAGGACTAAATCTCTGGTCCTAATGTTATTCTGTGAACTCAGTCAGAAAACCACAGAAATGACTTATTTTAAAGCATATTTTTCATTACTTCTAGATTTGGGACTCTTCCTCCTCCATTTGCTTCAAGGTTCCTTATCAGAATTTGTCACCACCATCTTAACTGGCCCTAAAACACCTTTTGAAGTATGATACACTAAGAAAATGGTTTAAACCCTCCTAACACATTCAACTGAGAATTTCTATATAAAGCTCTCCTCAATTCTCTTTCACAGTATCCCTGACACCTTCTCTAGTTGGCACCTAAGAGATGTGAGCACTGTATTGCCATGAACTATGTAAATATTTTAAATTACTTTCAAAATATTTATGAAAGAAGATTGAAGAGTATTGTTAGAATTGATATTGTTGATCTTGTTTCCAATTACTTATTTTTAATACATACCACTAAGAATTAGGATTTGAAAAAACAAATGACAGAACATTATGACCAAGCTACCTTGCCAGGAACAGTTTTCCAGAGCCATGTTTTATTTGAGAGAACTGTCACCCTTCAATAAACAGTGGAATTTATTAGCATGTTGTTTGTTAATTTGTACAATTTGGGTGTAATCAATGAATTAAACTGCTAGAACTACCTTGAAATGCAGAATTAGTTATTTAGAAAAGCAGAGAACTCCTAATGATTTACTCAATACAGTACATTTACAAAAGGAGACTTTGAAATTAAAAATTAATAAGCTATTAATAGGATGAGACAGCTTGTGACTCATTGTCTAACAAAGGAAACATGTCAGGGAACAAAAAAAAAATCACTAGACTCCAAGTATATCTTCTTAAAGCTATATATCTTCTTCAAGCAAGTTATTTGAGTTATTAAACACAACAAGGTGACGTGTTCTCCAAGGAGACAAAAATCAACAAAAAGAAGCAAATATGCCAACCTGGAAAATACAACCAACATGTTTTGTTTACCATACCCAGCATGGTAAGAACCAGCTGTGTCAGAAGATAAGTCATGTCCTAAAAACCAAAGGAAACAGGGAGAAGCCTTTTTGCACATCATAACTAAAAAAATATCTTCAGTAAAACTTTTTTTAATGCTTTTTACTACTAGTTTTTCTCTTTCCCTGAAATCTTTATTCTCAGTGCAGATTTCACTTGATCTAATCTCACATCTGCAAGTCAGAAACAGTAACAGAAGAAAATGCATGTTTTGATTGCCAAGGTGTAGTTTGGAAAAAAAAAACAAACACAGCAAATCTTGCCACCTGCCCATACCCTCACATTCTCTTTTGACTCACAGAAAATAGTAGTCTGTGCCCTGCAGGATGTAGAAGCATAATAGGTTGAAACTAAGCATTTGATTAGAGAGACTGAAGTTTATTTCAGCAATGACTCTCTCAAGATAACAATAATACCAAAATTGTTTTTAAATTAAATACTTAAACTGGACTGCTCTCAAATACTGTAGTGCTTTTGATAAAACTCAATTTATTTATCAGGAGAAACCCACTCTTTTTACAGCAGTTTCTTATCTAACAATAATCTTTCTTGTCCAACCCTTCTTAGAAAAGGTTAAACTAAGGAGGCTTCCAGCTTCTGTTGGTCAAGGACCTGGTTCTAGCCTGACCACACCAGTATTTTGCCCAAACTCTTAATCTCACCCTGCATTTATGAATTTTAGAGTTTACAGCAACAGGCACAAAACACACTCACAATCTGGCATGCTTTCAGCATTCGCTTGATTTCCTTCTCCTCCTAAAGATAAGTCTCAACTCTTTATATTCACTTTTTAGGAACAGCATTTTTTCATGCCTCTGATTACCAAAATTTATTGACATGATCAAATGCATGTTCCTAAGGCCCTTGGATGCACTATAAAGGGAATGTGTAAGTTTGAGGCTAATCACGCAATTCTTCCAGCACTCAATATAGATCTGAACACAGTGAAATAAGTAAAAGGAGACTTGTTTTATCATAGGTCAGTCTTTTACATATATGATCTCTTCCCATGTAAAGACAAGTGTCCCATCTTGTTTCTCCAATAGAATTCACTTGCAAAAAATTATTTGTGATGTTTTTGATAAACCAGTACAGTGCCAGCAAAGTTGGCCAAAAACAATGGAAGACTAGTCCAAATTGCCTAATTTGGAAAGACTGCCAAACTCCCCACAGTAAGTGGCTGACATTCTCTGTTTTTCTGTCAAAATATTTATCAGCTTTTCTCCAACAATAGCTACACTGACTTTATTAAAGCAGTAGTCAATATCTGTAGTGAGCTGTATTGCTTCATATGCAATGTGTTTTTCATTCTGAACCAATCTGTGTTTGTGTAGTAACACAAATAAAGAAGATTAGTACAATATATGCCAAAAAAACAAACACTGTGGGGAGTATCAGCCATCTCTGCCTGTCCCACCCAGCCTGTCTTTGCCTTCCTCTCCTGTGCTCCACTCTCTGGCAGATTGTTATCTGTCACCACAGACCTGGGATGGAGAACCCTTCTGAGCTCTTTCAGGGCCCTGGCACAGCTTTCAGCCAGCTCTCCAGAGTGGCTGAGTGTCCTTCTGCTTTTCCTTTATCCCTCCCTCAAAACCACCCCCTGACACCTCTATGTCACCCTTCTGAGAAAGGGACCCAAAACCCCAGCAAATTATGCAGACACAGTAATCTCAAGGAGTAAATTAATTTATTTGACCTCAGATAAATTACTACTTAGAAAGAAATAATTTTTTATAACCTCCTCAAAATATTCATTGTGAACTGCCACAGAACTTTTCAATGTAATCAAAATACTGCTCTGTAGTAGCTGGGATTTAAGAAGACTCTTTTCTAGTTTTGGTAAATGCATAATGTAATGAACTCGACCAGGATAATCTAAGAGAACAACTGAACCTAATCAACAGTAAAATCAAAAACATCAACAGTAATTTAATTTTATCCTGCATCAAGGTATCTATGGGTGGTAGCAGAGAAGCACTATGTACAGCAGTCATTTGGCTCTTACTTCAAGTGTGATTTTTTTGCCTTAGTCTTTTCCTTAGTAATGAATCTGACTTCATGGAAACATTAGTTTCCTAAAAGTATTTAAAGATGGCAGGAGAAAGAGAAAGGCATGAAAAGACTAACACTTGATTAATTCATCACGGATCAGAATTGGAAATCAGAACTTCCATCAAGTGTTTTCAACACAGTTGATCTTCTTAAGGTCACTTACAGCATCACCCATTGTTGGGTCAGTACATACATGTATTGCCTTTGAACAGAACACAAACACAGTATGGTAACCCCTTCATTAGTCATTTTTAATAAACACTTTAACATAAGGATTACAGTACCTTATTTAATGCATACCATATTGCTTGCAATCTATGTATTACTGCAATGGCAAGCTGTCTAAAAAACCTGCCTTCAAAGAGCTAAATTCAATTTCATTTTTTTTACATCATTGCACAGTTAAGACCAAAATGTTGCATAAGGTATCAAATCTAGAATAAAACACTATTGCCATAGTTCAGTAAAACCTGTTTGTGCTCACACTACCCAATTAAATGGTGCTGGATTGCAATGGATGTACGTTCTCTAACTGGAATGAATTCCACATAGGAATGTCTCTCAGGTCATACTAAGACACTGAAATAGTCGCTAATACACAAGGAAATTTGTATTCACAACAGATTAGTAGAATCATTAATAAAATGAAGTGGTATTTTACATTTTTTAAAAATTTATTTAAGCTTCCAGCACAAGTATATAAATCACGAGTAGCAAACAAACCAAATAAAAGATTGACGCTACTTCGACAAAGCTGCAGATTTCAGGAGGTTTCAGATAGGACATGGTTCGGACAGGAAATCTCAGGGGTGTTTAAACTCCATAAAAAGATATATTCATATTTCCTTCCAAGAAGCTTTCGTCATGAGATGTTTTGCTTTCAGAGCCCACTGCTTCGCTGTCGGAGCCCTCACTTCTCCGTCCTCCGTGCCCCGGGGCTGCCGGAGGCGTTCATTCCCCTCAGCTGGTCTGCTGAACTCCGCGGCACCGGGGCATTCAGGAGGGAAGGCTCTGCTCCGGCCCCCCTCACTCTCTCCTCGTCATACCCACACTTCTAAAAGGTATTTCCTGAGCATGGGAAAAACAACAGCGTGACACTGAAGCTGCTTTAAGCATGGCTTTGTAATGCAATGAGCACAAAGCCGCCCTTACTTAAAACTGCTTTCAACTTGCTTCTGCCGCTGTGGAGAGTAAATCATTCCTAAGTTCAGCATTAGGGAGCTGGGAGTCAATTATTGGCTACAGCGTGCTCTGATACATCGTAACAATGTGAGCTTTCGTAACTTTTATGAAAATATTCATGTTTTCTACTTAAATATTAAACACTGATTCAATAGTCCTAAAAAACTTACCCCTGTAACCAAGGCAGCTCCATTCTGCTGGATTTGGGATTTTCAGTTTCTGTTGTAAAACCGAAAGGATGTGTGTGTATACGCATACTCATACAAAGGGAAGTCATCAATTTTTTTTAATATCAAACTCAAAAGCTCAACTAAATAAAAAAATTAAGATGCACTCTATTTGCAGTGGAGGCCTTTGGTCTAACAAAGGTCATCTACCAACATTACATGGATCCATGTCTACTAATGTACTTATGACGTTTAATTGTACAATTTTTATGCAGCACTTAGAAAACACTCATGGCATGTGTTCAAATTGAGCTGGACACAGGTACAGACTCCTAGATATTATATATAAATTAAACTCACTGGTGCCAGGATGAAGGAAGAAGCTTGCAACAGCCAACTTGTTAGAATTAAGCTTCCAAAAAAATTTAATAGCGCTCAGGAGAATTGTTCACATAACTTAATGTCATTTATCCCAAGGTTTAGGTTCCTAAATGCAATTGTGGAGAATAAATAGTTTCTTCCTTTTGAGGAGGGATTTGCCTTCACACTAAATTGCCAGTACACTTATACATTTGATATATCATGTCTATTTTTTCTAGGATTAAATGGCAAACCATTTTCAGTGAGTGATATACATAAATACTTTTGATAGCTGCTACTTAACTCTTCTAATGTCATTTATCAGGAAGTTTTGCTGGCATAGTGGAAATGATATTAAAACTCTCGTTATCACTCTTCATTTCTGTAGAACACAGTTCGATTTTTACCACATGCTAATAATTATTTTGAGGAAGACCTCCATGGGAAGACATTGCAACATCTATCTGATGTATTTATGAAGCCTGAAACACTGTCATATTCCAGAGATACTTAAAGATTAGACATGTACCATCAGTGAGTCATTGCAGTATCTGCATTCACTGGCATTTATAACAATGGCAATGCGCAAGAACCCCACATGGAAACAGATGGACAGATCATCATTAAGGAAGAAAAAAGATCCTCAAAATTACAGATATCCCTTGTAGATGTATTGTTGGAGAAAAACATCATACAGTAAAACAATAATCTATTTCCATGCAAGTAAAAAAATATGCTGGAATGAGAGATGTCTAAATAAAATGTTCCCATTCAAAAAGCGAAACTGAAGAATGCTGCTGACAAGAAAGACAAACTGGTAACAACAGTTGGAGGGCTAATACTACTACAATATAGTAACCATCCTTTATCTTAATAGTATTATTTTATTTAATATGCTACATTTTATAACTCATCCCCTTCATTTTCTGTAGTATTTTCTCTTTGTGCTTCTTTTATTGGTACTTTACTAAGTCCTCTAGGAACATGAAACACTACTACTGTGATTCTGATTGTTTTCCTTCGTATATTAAAAATACAAACCTATCAAGAAAAAACATTACACTCACCAACAGCACATATGTCAACCCAGTAAGATTCATATTTAAAATTAGATGTATATCAGTTGTGTGATATTCACAATTACTAATGATCAATGGAGAAAACTGGAATCTTTAAGAGTAATAAGTAGATTATGTATAACATGCAGTAACTTCCCATTCACTTTGAAAATTATTATCATATATATTTATTTGTAAGAACACGTCTTAGCTACATTTTAATAGTATACTCGAGGCTGGCATAAAGCAAGATCAGCTTAACTGATTTTTCAAGGAGCTGTGCCAGTTACTACATGATAGCACCTGGTACTTCACCTTTTGTCCCTGTGCGAATGACTTTTTCTCATGCCTGGATGCACCATAGTTTATGGCATGTCAGAATTTATCTCTAGAACTGCTCAGCATGAAGTCCACAAACAATGGGGGTCACAAAGAAGCTGTCAGGTTTTGTTTGAGAAATGACCCCTGCTCTTCATTCACGTTCTTTCCACAATATCCCAACACTCTCAAACAACTGACATGGAAACTTCACTTATGGCATCCTAAACTGTCTAGAAGGGGCAAAAAATGCAGATGATACGCATACTACACAAGTGGATGGTACTTTTTCAGCACTGGTTAAATTAGGCAGTCTTTTAGAAATGCTGGGGAGTTTTGATTTTTTAATTGCATAATCTTTTTATTTTTCCATGATTGCAAAGGTGAACTTGTTTGTAAGGAACTGTCATGGTGGACTTGCTCTTTGCATGTCTCAAGCTTCACTTGCTGTACCCAAAAATGTAGCCTAAAAATGTAGGAAAGAATCCAAGCCTCAAGTTTTAATTTCTATTCTGATGTCACATCTATGCCAAAATTTCATAGAATCACATAATGTGCTGGACTGGAAGGGACCCATCGAGTCCAACTTCTGGCCCTGCCCAGCACCATCCCCAAGAATCCCACCGTGTACCTGAGAGTGTCATCCTAACGCTTCTTGAATTCTGCTGGGCCTTGGGCTGTGACCTCTTCTCTGGAAGAATTTGCTATCCTACACCCATCCTGCAATTGGCACAAACTCCACAGAAGTGTGGGGCTGCACAAAAGCTTTCACTTAGCCTAGCCTCACAAAAAACCATGGAAGAGATCCCTTACTTTGACATTCCTTATGGTAAAACAGGTATGATGGCAGCCATCTGGGCAGTGGGAGCAAACTCTAAGAAGAAAATGCAGTAAGAAGTTTTAAATTTAGAAAAACCTCACCATGTTCTCTAGCAGGTAGAAGTGAAAACTCGGATACCCTGAATGTTTTGGATGCTTGGGAAGAAACAGTCTGCACTACAGAAAAATGTCTTATAAAACAAAATCATGATTGACTGGACATCCTTAAGCATTATCTTTGAGAAGCTTCCTACTTGAATTTCATCATGTAAGGCTTCATTTAGATTGGCTTATCCAACTTTAATGGATCTGGGGAAAAAAAAAATACCCTCTTTCCAAGGGAGTACTCATGTGTTAAGATACTTATATCCCCAAGCAGGAATCGAACAAGATGGTCTATCTCACAGAGTGAGAATCAATTTCTGCCTTGATGAATATAAACAAAAAAAAATTAAACAGATAAATTAATATCAAAATAAAAAGCATCTGGCAGGTCAACAGCACAGAAAAAAATCTCAGTGTCCAGTTTGCTAGAGCTTGCATTTTAGGAAGCACTGGGCTCTCTGCATTCAGTGGGAACTGTTATATTAATTCAGGGTAGGACTTGCCATCTTTTCTCACAGCTCGGCCAGAGCAGAGCCCTGTGTGTGCCTGAAGAACGGCTCTAGCTGTCCTGCTCTCACCTGACAGTTAAAAATGCAGATGAAGGGCTAACTTAGCATCGTGGAAACATTACCACTGTACCAGGCCTTTTTAAACCTTGAGCTGTTCAGCAGCTCCCCTAGTGTTCAGAAAGCTTACAAAAGGCCAAGAGCATCTTAGAAGCTGAAAAAAAGCAGCTTGTTTTTATAAAACCCTAGAAGTTATTACTTGTAGAATCCATTCATATCCTCTTTCTCCCTCCTGCCTTCTACCCTTCTATTTCTCCAAACTTAGGATCTATCCTCTTATTTTCTTTCCCTTTAACTTTCCCTTTACTATTATACATGAGAGCCTGAAGTACTGTTTCCTTATTTAAAACATCAGCCATGCAATACTAAATGCCAGTTGTGGAGCCCCGTTTTACATAGAAGTGGATGTGTGAAGATTCACAAATAAAGCCACCCTAGAGACACAAGTGCTAGGCTACTCACAGATACTGCAAATCCCAGCCTTTTCTAAATTTTATTTGTGAGAATCTTATTTTTCTACATCCCTAATAGAATTGCAGCACAATCCACGTTAAGAAGGACTTGAAGACATAATTCTTATGGTTAGGCAGGATGAAATTCATTCCCAAGAAGGACGCAGGCATACATTTAAAAATTTTTAATTCTGAAGCTTCTTCTTTGTTTAAGGATTAATAATAATTCTTAAAAGGTTATCCAGTATTAGAGGAATATAGTCTTACACCAAGAAGCATGCTACTATAAGCACTATACAAACAGCAGTCCAGAAAAGAAACACCTCATGCTAGCAGACAAGGAAACTGGGAGTATTTATGGTGATCCTGCCCCACAAACTGCAATGGGGTAAGATCTGTATGGCCCAATGAAGGGTTTACACCAGCTGTGAAAGAATAAAAGTATGCAGACTTCCAGAAAAATGAAGCCTGGGCTTAACCTTACACTGCTTGGAAGAGAGAACAAACCTTTAATGGGAAATGATTCAGGAATCATCCACATATAGAAAGAAAATGAGATTCAGGAATCATCCACATACAGAAAGAAAATGAGATTTGTCAGTGGGTACACAAATTAGGATGTCTATCATATAAATTCCTAAACCTGAAATTTGGACTGGAAGGAAAGGAGAGGGTGGTAGACAACATCAGTCAGAAAATTAGGATTCAGATCGAGTATTCTCAGCTCCACAAACAAGTATAAAGACAAGCTGAGAGAGCTGGGGCTCTTCAGTCTGGAGAAGAGAAGGCTCTTGGGAGGCCTTCTAGTCCTTAAAGGGGGCCCACAAGAGAGCTGGAGAGGGACTTTTCACAGGGGTCAGGAGTGACTGGACAATGGCAGTAGCATTAAGCCAAAGGAGGACAGATTTAGCTTAACTATAGGGAAGACATTCCTTACTGTCAGGGTGGTGCAGCACCGGAACAGGTTGCCCAGGGAGGCTATGAACTCCCCATCCCTGGATGTATTTACAGCCAGGTAGGAGCAGCTCTGAGTGACCTGGCCTAGTGGAAGCAGTCCCTGTCAATGGCAACAGGAGGGTGCCTTTAATGTCCCTTCCAATCCAAACCATTCTATGATTTTAAATCCTCAGGACAACAGTCGTCGTTCTAAGTCAAGCTCTAAATCACTTTATGTTGTATAGGCTCTGAAGTGGCACTTGCAAGGCTACCATTATCCATTAGCCTCAACAAATGATGATGTAAAATGCTGAGAAATCAGAGCAATGCCACAGAATTTACGCCATCTACCAAATCAAAACCCAACATCAAATAAAAATTAACATAACATGCAGTGAGGGTTAATACAGACTTTCATTCAATGATGGGAAGCACACAGAAAATCAAGAGATCCTGACAGAAACAATTATCTGGTATCTCAGTGATAAAGAAGCAGAGCTCATTTTTTCTGATGGATTAGAAGCCACATCACTGGCAGCAGCAAAAGCCAAACCCAACACAAGAACATCTTTGATTGATTCGCTGTCTGATCCTGTTACTGTGAGACTCTCACAAATTTACTACAGACTGCAATCAGGTGCATACAGTTAAATGTGATTCCTCACCCACAGAAAGAAAGGAAAAAAAGACACAAAAAACACAGACACAGAAAGAAGAAACACAGGTGGTTTTTTGGGTTTTTTTGCTGTTTTCAGGCCCAAAAAGACCTTTATTTAGTTAAGCCATGACAATAATCATTCATCTCAGATTCAGAATCTCCGATAGGACCAATTGTGCAGTAAACCCAGTTTTGGTGGGAGTTTTAAAAGACATGGGTCACCTTCCCTCAGTTCAATACAACTGTATTTTCTTATACCAAAGCTCATCATGGTTTTAGTTTATCTTTACAATGATAACAGACTAATATATTCAGTATCTCGCAACACACTAATTTCAAGAAGAAACTAAGTCACTTGCCAAATCCTGCAGCACGCCCTTTTTATCAGACTAATGAATTATCCAAAACGTCTGTCAAATCTTAAGACACTGGTTGTGAATTTCTCCAAACAAGAAAAGGAACCTGACAAACTAGGATGATTCCAGAAGAAAGTAAAGGGAACTCTGACACATTGATTGAACAGTTCATTAACCAAAGTTACACTTTTTCTCTTAACCTTTAAAATCACTCAATTCTTAATCCAAGTTAAATGTTTCTGAAGTTTAACCCTGAGTTAAATCTCATATTCACCTGCATTTCATTGTAATGCTTATATAGTTTGATTCAGAATTCCTTCTAGACCAAAGCTTTAAGTTTATCAAATAACACACACTGAGTCTTTATTATATAATATCTTATTCGCAATGTGTCTGTGGTATTACCATCAACCTGAAAGCCAATTTGCATTTCACTGAAAACAAAGCAGTAGGAGACAAAGGTGACTTTCTCTGAGCTGAATTAGTTGTTACAGTACTTTGAAGCATGTCCATTTTTCCTACTGATATACAAGTAAAAAGAGGGAAAATTCACAAGACTGAAACACTTAAGACTCCCACTCAACAAAAAAAATGGCTTTCAGCTAACAAAGCTTCATTGAGCTACATGTGCATCAAATTTCTTGGTAACTTTGGGATTTCCTAAAAACATGGAGCCTCTTATTTTGTATAGTATGTACAAACACAGCACCAGCATAAAATACAAAGTTAATGCTATTAACAGTGTTTGCTTCTAGTGCTCTACTCCCCTCTCTGAGACAAAGACACCCATCCAACAGTTTGCCTCCACCCTGTGATGGGGGTTCTCGTGGAGCAAGGGAGAAGCCTGGCAGCTCCCTGGCCTGTCTTCCCAACACACTCACCTTCCACGCCCTAACAGCTCTAAACATATGCATACTTGGGGATTTGAACTAAAATTAGCTTAGGGCATATTTAACTAATTAGCAAGTAATTCCTAATTTCAACAGTGTTGCACTGCCATACTATTTACACCACAAAACCCCACAGTAAAAAAAAACAGAAAGGTTTTTTCTTCCTTTCAGTGTTCTGCAACATGTTTTTTGTTTTCTTAGGGTGACACAGATGAAGACAAGATACCCAACATGAGTGAAGGCAGCATGAACTTATTTAAACACTTAGCATTGGTGAGGAACACATCCTTTGCCCAGATCTAGGCCCTTCATTACGGAAGGGCATTGAGAGGCTGGAACACGTCCAGAGAAGGGCACTGGAACTGGTGAAGAGCACAGATCTGATGAGGAGTGGCTGAGGGAGTTTATCCTGGGGAAAAGAAGGCTCAGCAGGGACCTTACTGTTCTTTACAACTACCTGAAAGGAGGTTGTAGTCAGGTAGGTGCCAGTCTCTTCTCTCAAGTAGCAAGGAATAGACAAGAGGAAATGCCCCCAAAGTGCCCCAGGGGAGGTTTAGATTGGATATTCGGAAAAATTTCTTCACCAAAAGAGTTTGGTCAAACACTGAAACCCTCTGCCCAGGGAAATGGTTGAGTTACCATCCCTGAAAGTATTCAGAAGACGGATAGAACTGGTACATAGGGACACTGTTTAGGGGTGGGCTTGGCAGTGCTGGGTTAATGGTTAGGCTTAAAAATCGTAAAGGTGTTTTCCAACCTAAATGACTCTAGAGTGGGGTGGCCCCTAGGCCATCCACAAGTGAACCCGCCCTCTCTTGGAGGGCCAGCAGCCAAAAAGCTGCAGTGTAATGCTTACAATCTCCCCTTGTGGAAATCTCCTTAAGAGACCTCTTTTATGCTCATAGTGAGCAAAGCAGAACGGTCCTGTGAGCCCTCAAAATTAGCTTTTAATCCCAGTTCTCCCATGGGCTGTGTTCCCTGTTCACAATTCCCCCATTTTGTGATTGGTTAGTTTCCGATCCTCCCTCCAATTGGTCTTGTCCTCAATCCCACACTCTGTTGACCCAAGCTGTAAACACCACCCCCTTCTACCCCTACATAATCCCGCTCCCCTCCAGCCTCAGGGCCACTTTGTCGCCAGTTCCCAAGCAATGAAGAGGAGAAGGCACATTCCCACTCCTTATTGCCATGTCACTCGAAGCTGTCGCCCTGCTGCCTAGGTGGCAAACTTAAAGAGCTAAAATCACCGACACCCAGAGTGTTGCCTGTGCTCCTGGCAGGCCCAGGCACTCTTTTAAGGACATCTCAATCCAAGTATTGTCACAGCACCTCAGGGATCACCGGGCTGGTCCACGACACTACAGGGTAATAGCATCAAATGGTAGGCCATTAACTCCACAGGCCAAGGAAAAACAGCTATCTGAGAGGCCTATGTTATATGGACATCCTCACCAATATCACCCAGTCAAAATCCAGCTTCTCTTCAAAGAAAAGAACAAAGAAAAATTCAAACTGATGAGATCCTAGTCAGGCATTTTATTTCCAAATGAGGAAACTTGGGCAGACTTTCTTTCCACTCACTTTTTAGCCTTTACTGGCTTGCTTCCAGGTATCATCAGCCAAGTTGCATATTTTTCAAATAAAATAAAATGCTACACCAGTGGGATCAGAGCTAATAATTACTGGAAAAATCTAAAAGGACGCAAAAGGAAAGCTGGTAGAAAGAAAGACAAGGAAAACAGAGGAATGCAGTAAATAAATTTTAATTTATTTAAAAAATAAATGGCAAAAAGACAAATGACACCTGAAAACTGTACAAAGTCCATCCAGAGGTCCTGATCCTGAAGGATGTAGCAACTGCCATAGAACTGGCTTCTGAGGACAGAATTCAATCCAACCATTCTGCCTCTCTACTTGACACAGGCTAGAGAATGCACCCATCAAATACACAGCTCCTGGGGAGGTGAGATTCAGTATTACCTTGTCCAACAGGGCTAGACAAAGTTTTGATCTGTACTCAGGAGGAGAATGCAGTACATCCACTCTACCTGATGAGGCAAGACACCTGAGATTCTTCCAGTACCAATGGAAGACCAAATCCTGCCTTTCCTCTCTGTCCCTTGAACAGGTATGTGTCCAGCAAAGTCTGTCCAGACATAATTACTGGGTTACATGCCCTCCCCCAGCACTTCTGAAAAGGGTATTTTGCCAGAAGGCATGTGCACACCTCCCGATTCACTCTGAAGCTGAGCCAAAAAACAGGGAACAGGCCACAACTGTCCAAATTGTTCATACAGCATATTTTCTGGCACAGCTGCAGCACACACCGAGAGTGGGCTGCAGGCTGGATGAATGGTTTTGGTAGTAGCAACTTTCAATCACTATTTTTCTAGAGCTATTCTTAGTCCTTCCTCTGCTACCTTACAAATCCTTAAATTTAGAGGATTACAACACACTACAGCTCTTTCTGTGCAAGCAGACTTTGTGCATCCATAATGCATGTAATGGAAATTTGTACAAAAGTGGCCCCAAAATTGGAGTTTAAATCAACACTGGATACAGATGTATATGGGAAGTCAATACTGTTGGAGGAGAAAAAGTATTTAAACATTTTTATACACTGGACAATTCTTCTATTTTTCTTGACAAAACATGTGGATTAATATCCTAAGTGCTAATTCCAAGAAGCATCATTCCCAGTGTCTCAGCCAAGCTGTAAGTTTGTATTAACACCTTCCTGTTTTATGGCCTTTGCTTCAAAGGCAGTCATGGAAAATTGCAATGCAGTGCTTGGCTAAGATCCACACTAGCACCACCACCATCCACGCCAGGCATCATATCACGTGGAGGACTTCAAGGGCTTGGGAAAGGACCTGAAGGTCTGCTTGATTTTCTCAATGTTTCTGTCTCTGCAGTGACATATGTTTCATAAATATCTTATTTCCTTCACATCCTATGCTCTTATGATAATATGCCATTTATTTTCCTCTACTCTCTACTTTTTCCATTTTTGAAGTCTCAGGGAGGCTTGCCCATGTCAGCTAAATGAAGAGGAGACTGATGGGTCATTTGATTACCAGAAATAAGCACTTACTCCCTGAGAAGCAGATCTGGTAGCAAGACCTTTTCAAACTTGCTGATAGTAATGCAATAGGATCCAGCAGCTAACAATTAAAGCTGCATCAATTCAACCTTGAAAGAGTCTGCAATTTCCTAGCAGTAACTGCAGCTGAACCTTGGAACTGTTTACTGGGAAAAACAGAGGGCAAATTCCTGTCACATGATGTGTTCATGAAGAGAAGGCTTCAGATTATCTCTGGAAGAACTTCTGTAAAGGTTGTGAAGTGAACAGCATTTCTTTCTGGAGTCTCCATCTCTTGATCTACAAACTTGTTTCTTCACTTGTTCTTGTGAATCACAGGAAAAAGGTGGTCCCTTTTAATATCCAAACCATGTTTCTTAGACAAAAGTTCCCAGATGATCTGCAGAACACTTTAAAGAAAAATATAAATAAACAGGGATCCACTTGACTGGTGATGTTCAGATCTAGCGTAGGAACAGATTGTTTCATCCAGTTAGACTGTTCAATCTTTGGTTTGCATTTCACCTTGTGTTTTGGCGAGGGAGCAGGGAGTGGAATAAAGGATTATTTTGCTTTTCCCTGCTACATAGACTGTCTGAGGATATCACCCCTAAGAAGAGCCAGGCCCTGAGCATTACTGACCACATTTCTGCTGCTGGTTTCCAACCATACAACTGCCCACTCTAACGTCCCCTTGGTCAGTATTGTACCTGCCTGGCACCAAGCTGTCACTAACTTACTGACTTGCAGGACCTCAGGCTAAAGCCCCAGTAATCCTATTAAATCTCAAACACTAGAAATCACTAAAAAGAACATCCACTTGCATTTCATGTAAGGCCTATCACACAAGGCATGAGTCAATCAAAAACTGCACATCATAAATAAAGGCTAACCTGGAAAAAAAAATCAGCATTTTAATACACAGACAGCTACAGCAATCAACAAGAAAATAACAGAAGAATAATCTGAGCAATAACACACTTAAACTTCTCTGTGCTTGTTTTCAAAAGTCGTTTCAAAGATGGAAAGCTCTAGTATTCATTTCATCCACACTCATATTTCCCCATTTCAAAAGGAAATTCTTTTTTATAAATCCTTTTCTCTAGGGGGAAAAAAAAATCCTTACAAGCATCTGCTTTTAAAAGATAATCTGGGGATTCTGTTTTGTAAAAATAGAGCTGATTTTCAAAAGAGGAAGGAGCCTGACTTAAATTTCTCAACATCTGCAACTGCAGCTCTCCCCCAGGCATCTGATTAAGCATCTATGGAAATTAAGTAGGCACTTCAGCATTCTGCCAAACTGGACTGAAAAGTATGCTTCGATGATTTGGGATTTCACCTTCAAAACAGTTCAGGTCTTAAATACACTCCATTAAAAGCACAGATTTAATGCTTAATGTTCAATTTTGACCAACAATTCTCTGGCAACTTTTTTCAAGACCTTCTCTCCTTCTGACCCGAGTTTGCCATAACAGCCCCATTTTCAGTACCACATTTCTACCACAGAAGTAGCCACCTTTTAAAGGGTGATGAACACATTTTCTAATAAATAATACTATGCAGAATCCCACTCCTGCACTAAGCCCCTGCCTGTAAGGTCCATATGAAAATGAGGAAAAAATTCTAAGAGAGTGCAAAATTAGCCCTACAATATCATCTCAGTGTCTGACACAAAATTTAATTTTTGCTTTTCAGTTCCTCTCACATGTCTAAAGATCGATTATAACAAATGTATTTTAAAACTTCCATAAATTCCCTTATACAATTTTTGTTCTGAAAACTATTATTAACATAAATGCTAGATAGATAAAAATACAAACACATGTCTGATAGTACTTAAGGTGTTGCCTGAAAAAAAAGACGACCACAATCATGCTGACTTGTAGCCAACGACATTATTTTAACTTGGGCTCTGCAGCAGTTAATCCTGCAAAGTTAAAACAAGAAATGAACTTTCCAAAAACAAGTATGGTGTATACTGTGCACACTACAGAAGCAACACAAAAATATGCATTACAACCACCTTCTAGATGAACTCCAACATTCTTTTTCCATCATCCCACTAAGACTAAATGCCTTGGAGACCAATTAGGTATTAAGGTCCAAATTTGCCTCGTTCAATCATAGCCAGTGGCACAAACTTTGTTTCCCACCAAATTACTAGAAGCATCCTGTGACTGCTTGGTTTGTTTATAAAAAGAAACAAAGCAAGATTTTTTCAGAGAAGATAATTTCCAATACAAAAGAAAAGTTCACCCACATCTACAGCAAATTTTTGCATGTCACAAAAGTACTGTAAAGTGAACAGTCTTCAGTAACATGCAAAACTGCAAAATAATCCCTACCTATCTTTCCTTCCAAGCATATTGCTACTTATTTTCTTCCTCCCCCATGCCAAGTTTTATCTCACAATTTTCATTATTCTGAAACACGTCATAAAACAATTGTAGTAAGTTATATAAAGTATTTTAAAGTTCTCTCCTACAGAATCCAGAAGCATTTTAACAAGCTTGGCATTTTGGTCAAAAAAGAACAACTATTTATTTATTGAATCACAACTGAGTGCATTTAACTGTTTAGAAAACTTTGTGGAAAAAACCTCAAGTGTATGTCTTAGTTCATAAAACTCAGCACCATGTGAGTTTACCTGTACCTTAACCATGCTGTAGGTCATGATGAGTCACTGTTCTCTGGAAGAGTAGCCAGAGCACCACCTGCAACTTGTCAGGAGGCTGAAATGTGATTAACTTAGCCAAAGCTTTCCTCTAGCAGGAAAAGTCTTCCCTTACACAGAATTACTGCATGGACATAAAACACTATTTCCAAAGCCAAGTATCATTTCACCTCCATGCTGAAAGCAAAGCATAGACAGAATAAAAGGCTGTCACCACAACAGCAAACAATTTGGGTTTGTTATTAAAGGTAGCTTTGGGGAACCAATAGTTACACTATTTCCAGTCAATTTCTGCCTCTTCGTTTTCCCCCAAGTCCTTTTCTGTCACTTTTGTAATAAGGACTGGCCTTGAACACAGCCATTAGGAAAAGTTTAATACATTCCTGTACCCCAAGGGAGAGTAGGGACCACTGCATATTAATAAAAAAACATCATGAGTGTCTGCTACATGTGAGCTGTTACTCATCTTCCTTGGAATTTTTCAAAACATTAGGCTATTTAATTATCCTTACAAAACTGCACAAAGAAGAAGAAGGTAATAGTCATGCAACTGGAAATACAATAATTATAAAATTACATACATTGCCTTCAATGTTCTGACTTTAAGATACTTATCTCAGAGGCTCCTTTTGAACCTGAAAAGCTGACAAACCTTCCATCCACTGACCAAAATAACTGCAGTTTCCACTTTCTCAGTTGTAAACAATAAGTCTGCTTACACTCCAGGCCTCCAATGAAAACGATTGAAAATGTACAGATTTGTTAAGGCTGGCAACAAATTAGTCTTGCTTAAATTGCTCCCCTTTTCAATAAGCCTGATACTTTCCTTTAATCTTCGTGATCCAATCCATTCTCTTAAACTACACTTTCAAAATTCTCTTCTTCCCATTCCTTCTATTTTTCTATCTCCCAGTGCAAAGCTGTTAACTGGCAACCACGAATAACTGCAGAGCAACCCAGTGTTAAGCACCAGGCTATACCAAGTGTCTACCGTGAAACTGTGATTTTGCAGAAGTGGTTCACCTCCCTCGAAACTGCTTGTTTGCCTCCACACAGTCCCAAAAGAAAGGCTATTCTAAATTTACTAACTGATCTTCTTGGTATGAATTATATACCCAATATGTTATTTTACAACTCCATTCCTGCCCTTTAAGCATTAACCAGTGCTAAATTCCCATCAAGTACAACAGCAAGTCAAGATGAAGGCCTATAATTCTGTGCCTCAAATGAGAAAACCACAGTCCAAGTGCAACATATGACCTTGGGCACACCAGAGGAACAGAGAACACTGATAGAAGTTAATGACTGGAAATCTTTGTACAGCTGCTTTTTAAATTCTCTGCTGTGAGCAGCTGATTCCAACAAGAATATTAGACAGGAAAGCCAAAAGCATCAAAATGCAGAATTTGAGACACGAACGCATTTTAGTGAGATGAGTTATGACAGCGAAATTAGACTGTGCAGAGTTTCTAAGTGTTGATGCTAATCATATGATGATATTCAAACCTAACAGAGCAAAAGGGAATACAAAAGGTTTCTGGACATCTTAAGTGCCAGAGGAATTATTTTGTCCAGAAATTCAAACAAATTAGTTTGTGTCAAACAGCTCAAAGGGAAGATGCAATTAAAGTATCACTGTCCTAAAAGAAACCAATAAGGGTTTTCATTATTCAGGTACCTCAGTTGCTGCATGTTAGTGGTGCTTCTATTTCTGCTACACTTATGTCCGCCTAAAGTACATACAAATCACTTACATTTGCTTATTACTTACACTCCTGGCTTCTGATAAAATTACTTATCAAAACCTAATAAAGCATCGTGGACCGTTCTAGACTCATGCTTAAAATTACCATATGCAGAAAACATTTTAAAAATTTTACAAATGTGTTCTTAGCTCAGAAATGGCTCTATTTCATGATTTTGCTAAAAAAATCTTAACTAAAATTAGTATTCTGTGTGTGGGCATACCACTATATTTTTGATTTTTTGAACAGACTAAAAAAAGTCCTGGTACTAGCCTTAATCTTTTATGGCTAAGTTCTATAAAAAAACCAGTAAAACTCACTCCAACTGCTAAAAAAAGCCGTAAGCATAGCTGAAGCAAATGAGTTTGCAGATTGATCCTGATCAGTCCTTGCTCCATTTGCTTGTTTTGGAAAGCAGCATCCCACTCTTCCATCAAGGAAGAGAGGTAAAAAATCTCAAGTGAATGTTCCTCCTCATTGCCAATGCACAGAAGCTGCTGGAGGTGAAAGCAAAAGCTCCCATGTGCCACCTTTTCCTGATACACAAGAGAAAATCTGACATCAAGGACTTCCAGTCTCTCGGATGCAGTATCTTTAAAAAATGTTACCGCACCAGCAGAGTTCAGCAGCTGATAAAAAAGGTGACCCAAGGCATCTGCTACAGACCAGGAAAAAGGGAGATGGAGCTGAATTCTAATCACGCCCCCTGTTCTGCGAATACAACTCTCAGTTCACATTTTGACAGTCCCATGGCTGGCCAGCACGGCTGTCCACAGAGGTGACCCCAACAACTACAATATTTCTTTCTAATGAACGGGGTTTTTTTTCTATTACCCTATGCAAGGGTAATCAAAACCTCACTCTCCAGGTTCCCATCCTTACTAAACCAGAGAGGACAAGAAAAGGATGACAAAAGCCATGGGTATGAAAGTGTATGCATAGAACTGCAGAAATCCAAAATTACTGGAGGTCTGAGGAGGGATAAGAATGACAAGATAATTTCAGAGATGCCTGAAGACAAAACAGAGAGAGAGAGAGAGAGAGTGGCAGAGGAAGGAAATCAGAAGAGAAAGCACTTTGGGACATATAAGATGATAAGATAGGAAAACTTCAAAGAAAGTAATCAAAAGAATAATTTAAAGATAATGGATACATGACATTTCAGAACACATCGTCTTAAAACACTAATTGTTCCTGTTCTGTGGTTAAATTGATTAGAGTTCTGTGGTTTTCCAATTAAAATGCTACCTTAAACACACACCAGCGATAATCAAGAGGAAAAGAATCTCACAGTGTAATATTATATAAAATCACTTGGACTCCTACAGTAGGAAAGTTGAATTTAAAATAATCAGTTCCATAATGGCTGAACTATCACTCAAAAATTGGAGAATAAGCCAGGCAAAACTCTTTATAGAACATTATTTCTAGCAGGGTAAGGTACTTATGAAGCTTGATTTTGGGGGGATCCGTTACATTCCTATTTTAAGTTTCAACAGGCAGGAAGATCTGTGCTGTGTTTGGGTTTTATGTCACCCCCAAGACCAATATTACAGTATTTGTAAATCAAAAGCAATAGTGAATTCCTAAACAGGTTTAATGGAGGTTGCCACATTTAAGGAACAAAAGCTCTGTTTATTTTACTACATGCTTTTTGAAAGTGAGATAAATGTGGGGGTTGGGACTAGATGGTCTTTAAGTTCCATTCCAGCCCCTTAACATTCTGTGATTCTATGATAAGGGCAGCAAGGGGAAGCTTTTCGCATTGAGACACCACTTGTCATGAAAGGGCTTCCTCAAAACTCAAAACCTGGAAGCATTTGCAGGAGTTCAGATTTCACTGATCTGATCTGGCAGACTGTTCCTCAGCTGAATCCTTAAAACCAAGGGCATTTTATCCCCAGTTCTTTGAGCATTAATCCTGGGCTTTGCTAACTGCATTGTGCCAGATCCACACACCCGTGGGACAGTTCACAGTCCAACTCAACCTTTCCACTATAAAAGCCTATACAAAAAATTTTCCTGCACAGTCCAGTTGGAACAGTGCTATAAACACTTCTAGCTCTTTATTCCTCAGGACTTTTCCATCTGCAAATAATGGATAAAAACTTTGATCAATTGAGAATTTAAAATTCTGTTCCTGCTAACTGTAAAAGAGGTGATTTTCTGTTCACCTCAGATTTCTACCCATGCTACTTATTACAAACTATAGATAAGTGAAATACCACCTGCAGATGAAAATGTGGCTAAAGCACCTAACTACACCTTGGAACATTCATGCTCTAAGAGATCACACATGGATTGTTTTTAATTTTGGGTGAGTAATGACAAGAAGAACTGAACTTTTAAGTGAAGATCTGCAAAAATATTATTATATCTATATTTTAGTGAGATAAAATGTCTTCACTCAAATCTGTCTAACATTTTACAAAGATCAGAAAGTAACAGTAACATATGCAGTAACACAAATATCCAATGAGTAACTTAGAAAGTAGAATGTTCATAGGAGAAAACTTTTTCCCCATATACGGGAATTGTGAATGTACCATGCAATACTTCTGCTGGTTTTCTGTAGCAAGCTGCATTTCACCAAAATTTTGAACTAGTTGCTTAGTACATTGCACAGAATGAGGGAAAACCGATCAGATACACCAATCAAAGCAGATTATATCCTGTTAATCCACTTAACAATTTAAGCTGTACTTGGCCTGATCTAAGAAGTGTGAATCACAGTAGCCCAATTAAGCATTATATCCATCTAGATTAGCTGGAATCAGGCATACAAGCATCTCCTTTTTCTGTAAACCTCAGCAAGTATGAAAACAGTAAGAAAAACAACAATATTATTATAAACAAGACCACTTTCCCTTATTTGAATCATTAAGAACAGACTCAGTTGAGAAGACTCATTTTTTACCCACAGGATGCAAAATTTCCTTTAATTTCTCTTCCCTCAAAAGACCACTTCTAGCCTTCAACAACTCACACCAGTCTTAGGTCATCAGTCTGAAAGTAAAAGCTTTCATTACTGGTTGCCCAAGAGGTAACAAATGAGATTTACATTCCAAACGTGTTTTGGATAGAGGAGGATCCAAAGGACAAGCCATCCTCGGCAGCAGGAAGACACACAAGCAGACTCTGCTGTGACACTCCATGGATCCTAATTGTCCTGGCCCTGCTGCTGTCCAGACTGCAGGGGCAGGGAGAGGCTTCACAACCTGTTCTGCACTAACAAGGAATGATTCCAATATTGATTTTTCATGGGGTGACTTACATGAGTAAACATTAATCAATTTATGTTAGGGTTAAACAAATTAAGATCACAATAATTATTTGACAAATCAAGTTTGCTTACAGCCACAAGTCATGAAGCATATCCTGTAGAAAGCTAAATCCTTTGCTCTTTCAATCCTGCTTTTTCTTTTCCAAATGACACATAACCAGCTAAGACACTAAGTCAACACACAACACATGTGGTTAATCAATGCATATTTCAGATAACAAAGTCTTTGTTTAATATACAGATAGCCCAAACTGTCTTATGCATTAATAAAGGGATGTCATTAATTTAAAAATCACATTAATCTGTCAGAAAAAAATCCACATATTAGAGTGAAAAGTACCCCTGAAATCACACTAAAGAAAGATTTAATGAGAAGTATTTCTTCTGTTTTTCCAGACTGAGTAACTGAGAGTTTGTCAATGCTTGTGCCTTGTTCCTCCACCACAGTCTCCCACTTGTTTGGGTGAATTTTTATCAAAGTACCAGAAAGAAAAGCACTTCTATGGTGACAATAACAACACAAACCTTGGAAAGGAGACACAGTGACGTGCACAAGACCTGACACTCACATTTTCTTCCATGAACAGATTCAAAGTGTACTCTGTAACTACAAATAAAATAAAAAAAATAAACAAGAACAGCAGTATAAGAATGACCAACAGAGTATGAAAAAAAAAAAAAAAGCTTCTTTCAAGCAAATCCATGGCAGTTCTCCCATTAAAAGAAAAATTAAATATATGCATTAGTCCTTCTCATATTGACTTCATATACCCTTTGTACAGCTGACAATTGATGAAGCTTATGCCAAGAGGTCTTGAACACACTTCTTTTATTTATAGTACTTCAAACTCTTTAAAAAACAAGATAAGGATAAGCAAGGTTTAAACACCTCTCAACATCACGTTCTTAAAGCCCTGGCAGTTAATTGTTGCACTTAGTGATTTACCCTATAAAGATGGGGTAGGTGTATCTTAAGCTCAACCTAAATCAAAACCAGACTTATTTGTAGTGTAAGCCAAAGCCTTTTACCTACTGACTTACCTAAGTAGAAACCTACTTAATGCCTTTGCACACAGCCAGTATCAACATCAGTATTAAGAGAAATGAAACAACATAAAAGCAAAGATTTCTTCCAAAACAGTGAGTCAGTTTTTAAAAGATACAAGATTTCACTGGAAATGAGTATTCTTAAAACTACCAGGCAAAATTAAACCCAATACCCAATAAAGTAAAGAAAAAACACCCAACCAAATTCACTTAATGAAAATAAGGATAACATTTTAAACCGATAATTAGTCCACCTCTTAGAGCATGAAGACTGACAATTTGACTTTATTTACCTATTTAATATAAAGGTATCCATAAATCAACTCTATAAAAAGCAGCCTTCCATAATTTGCAATATTTAGAGTATGCTTTATACAATGCTAAAGAGATTTTAAAAACCCCAAAACCTCTCTCTCAAGCATGAAAAAGCCTACATCTTTGGTATCAGTAACAAAATACACATCTACGCTGTTCAGTGCAACTAAATATATGACACTGAAACTAAGGCAAGAAGTGGGAAATATCAAGAGTTCTGTGGAACATCAAGGAGTGTGACAATTTATATCTGCTGAGCAGCAGCACCACAGTGTTTGCAGTGGCTCTCTACACTAACCTATAGCTTCATAACGAAAAATATCAGCCTGTCAACTTAACAGCCCAACATAAGACATATTACCCAAGCTGAGAGCAAGTTCACAGCACACACTCAAGTTAATAGGACTTGTTAATGAAAGTTGAGCTAGGTTAAAGTTATATTTTGCTGAAAAGTTATTTCATTCCAAGGAAGTCAAAACACATTTTAGGAAATGAAACAGACAAGTGATGTCATATCTACGCACTCAAGAGATTATTAGGAGAACATTTGACACAAGAACACCATGTAAGGCAAACAAGAACTGTGACATTTACTCTAATTATGATGCTTGGCTGTACACACTTATAAGATCCTAACAGCATTTTCAGAAGTTCTGGGCATTGTGCAACATGGCATTACTCAAAACATAAGATAGCTGTTACATGAAACAATGCGTGTGCATATATGTATTTGGCTTTTTATACAAACACACAGATATGAAACAACAACATTCACCAAACTTCCTTAAGTGTTGCTTTCTCCTAAGTGACAGTGTTAAACTGATAAAGAGCATTCAATCAGAGCTTCTTCTTATCCATACACATGCAGCAGCATCTCTATGGCTATACCTGTACCTGGATGAGAACAGGCCAGATGCTGAAGCTATGCAGGAGAGAGCACATGCTAAATGCTCTTGTCTCACAGAACAGGCCTGTCTTGTCCCTAATCCATTTTGGGACAGTCCCTAGCCCTTGGCTTTCCCTTAGCAGTGCTCCATTAGGGCTGCTGACACTGGCCCAAGGCACGCCAGAGAGCCTCTGACACCTGGACAGTGCCACAACCCCATGACAGCACTTGGGTTCAGCAGGTACAGCCCCAGCCTTACCTTACCTTCCCCAGGGAAAGTTCTGCAAGACTCAGAGAGCACGACCGTTGTAGTTTTCTTATTTTCCCTTACAATATAAACATTTAGGAAACTATTTCCATGACTGTGATATTTATGCTGGTGAAGACAATGTAGACATTTTTATTAGAGCAATGAAGCAAGAAAAATAAAATATGGGTTTATGTAGTTATGGCTACATTTTAGAGATTATACATTTACAATCTCTACTCCTTGTTTCTAGTAGGAGAAATCTTTTATCAAACTACCAGCTCAAAACAGACTCAAATCAGTAATCATGCAGGAGAATAATAAGATCAACTAAGCAGATTGGTCTTTTAACAGAGCCTCTTAAATAAAGAAAACACACCATGGAACAAGTACTTCTGAAGCTGGAATGCTGTAGCTAAGCACTATGAAGCTCACATGCTCTTGTGAGAGTGAGGTGAAGGAATCACTCAAAGATGTACTTTTGTGACAATCAGGATCCAAAGGGAGTTGCTGGTTTTGTAATTTTTTTTCACACTATTTTGCTCAGCATGTAATATCCAAAGCCCTTGATATGAGGCGCCTAGTGAATTACCACTTTTGAGCATTTTTTCAGCAGGATCCTTACAGACCACACTGCTTCCCACCAGGCTATGGCTGATCCACTCCGCTCACCATGAGGTGCTGCAGCTTCAGCTGTCACATTTATTCCTGGAAAACTCTTTTTTCCTACTCTGGCTACTCTACTTGACAAGGATCAGTCAATGTTTTCTTTTTTGAAAGATGCTGCTCGTCATTCCTGGAAGAAAATGAAATTTACTGCTGTATGCTTTGGGCTCATCTAATTACAACACTAGCCTTCAGGGAATTTTTAAACTAATGACATTGGATTTGTCAAGCACAAAAACTTTTAATCTGATTTTTCAAGTGGATCCTAGCCAATGGATCCTGGCCACCACAGCACTTAACAAAACGCATTTGACTGTCCTCCATGCAATATTTAGGTGGGCTTCTTATCAAAATGTTAATTTTTGTTAACCAGTATCTTTCTCTGGTGGTCAATACAAGGTATATAGGGATATTGACAATGCTATTAAAGTTTTTATGACTGAAAGTCCACAAATCCAATATGTGTGTGTATATACAGCTTCACAAATGAATGGAGGCACAGACTTTGAGAAATTTGAACCAAAACACTTGATGAACAACTCCCCTGTTTGTCTGCTGATCTCATGATGCAACACCAAGAAGCACCAGCTCAACAATCGTTATTTATTTATTTTATTTCAACATCCTAGTCTTTATTTTCAACATTTTTTTCATTTTCAGTGCTAATACCATGAAAAAATACCCCAAACATTAATTATACCACAATGACTCCTTAGCCCTCCAAAAGCAAACAATTCAGATGACCCATTAATCATCCACTTTTGGGTATTTCCTTAGTGCTAAAGTACAAATAATGCACCATTTGAGCTGTTAGGACTGGTCTGACTGCACTAGTACAGTCTTTTTGGTCAAGAGATGATGGACTCACACTTCAATTTCAAATTCATTTCAATTATTACTGCTTCACACACACAGGCTGCAACTGTGCCATATAGAAACACTGATAACAAAAGATCCTCTTTCAAACTTCTCTTTCTTTCAAACATAATTATCGTCAATTTTTTTCAAAACTGCCTACTTTATGACAAATATACGAAACAAATTATGAAATACAAGTTTTATTGTTCATTAAACAACTGGTATCAGCATGCTAGTCCTCCCCAATCATAGAAAAATACGGTTGTAACACAGAACTGTGGAAATGTAACAAAACTCAAAATAGTGGCTATTTTTGGATGTAGCCATTGGATTACCACAGTAGCCATGGTAATCCAATGGCTACATCCAAACCAGACTTAGCCTGTCATCACTTGTCACAACCCAGTACTACCAGGTATGGTGAGAAGAAGGAACAGCTCCCCAGTGGTAACACAGAGCAAGATGAAGGCTGTGACTACCCATTTGCTTCAAAAGCTAAACATGTTCATCTGGTCAGCAGAACGTGGAAACCTAACACCAACTTTATTACCAAAACAAGTAACAGGATTCCTGGGTTTTGGAAGGGATGACTGAAACACATCCACTTGTAACATGAGTGACCATCTCCAACAGTCAGGGCTTGCACTTCCAATGAGAATCCAACTGCAGTCGTACAACACAACTACTCAGAAGAGAGCATGCAACTGCTGCACTACTTTCTTCAAGTATGCAACCAATTTTAAGAGAAGACACATTTCAAGCACTGATGTCTATGTTTCTGTAAAAAATATAAAACCAAAAAGCGCTACTTGAACTCTTCTATAAGTACTACATTATTTCAGCATCATATCCTACTTTCCACAAAGATGTGTCCTTGTAACATGCACCCATGCTACACAAAGCTGTATCACCATTTTCTATCCTACTGCCAGAGATATGGGTATTTTCAGCCTTTTCCTCACTTGTAGTCCAACTGACCACAAACAAATTGTTGTGGAGGCACATCACAGACACCCTGCATCATTGTCTATATAAATCATGCAGTTCACTTCAATTTCAATGGAAATTACACAGAACTTTTCTCAGATACTAAACTCAAATGTCAGAATAATGGATCATGTCACTCTCAATTGCCAAAGGGCCCTGATATGATTAAAGATACACCTCACATACAACCAAGTAGCTTCAAAGTGCCAAAACACACGCTCCCAAGGTTGCAAGAGTATGTCTCCTTTCCTATTAGGTTAGAGAATTTCTGCATGAAACAGTCAATTTTCTTCCGTATGTTGGCAATGAAATAATACACTTCCTTCTGGTGGTAGCTACACTTCAGCCTCTCCCCCTCTGATCAGCAAGGGACAACGTGAAGACAAAGGTTATGACCGTGCCATCCACAATGACAGCAGGATCAAACAAAATTAGGCTCAGCCACTCAGAGCACTCCATGCTGTGAAAGGCAGTACTTTGGATACAGTCTCAAATCAAGGATTTTGAACATGCTACTAAATTTTAAGCACATTATTTACATCTGATTTTCAATGATTCAGTAACATTATCCAAACAGGTGTTTCATTAGCCAAGGGAGTAAATGCAATATCCTAAGCATTCTACCACTGTCTGACTGAAGGAGTTTTTGAACAAACAAAATGCTGAGGTAGATTAAAAAGAAAAAAAAAGGAAGAGGAATTACAGATAATGATTCAAGAATTTAATCTGTAGATTGAGTCTCATACATAGAAATCCCCCTTATTTTGCAGAATATTGAAGCTTTAGCTACAGTCTAAAGCATGTTGGCATGTAAAGGAAAAAGTTAATTTCTTTTCCATTAGGCATTACTACTTAATCTTATAAAGGGGGAAAACACAAAATTCATTCAATTTCTTCTCAGGAAATCTGACAAAACAGTATATTGTTTCTGGCTGGCAGCCACTGTACTATCAAAGAGTTTCTTAAAGGTCAACACTCTGCATTCTACCAGGTTTGAAAAAACACTGGAAGTGTAAGACAAATAGAAATGCCCATTAGCTAAATTCACTCTAAAAAACAAACAGCAAGAAAGCAATAGGTCTTTAAAGAAGACAGTGGGTCCTTGCAGAGGCTGGCAAATGCTCCAAGCCAAACTAAATCCATAGTGCTAACAAACCACGGCTTTGCTCCGGCGTCACCAGAAGGCTGTTTCTATAAAAGACAGATGGACAGAAAGGAGGTTTTTCAGCTACAATTCTGTCAAGTTAAACTACTACCAAGCAGAAGTTTAAAAGGGGTTTCCAGTCAACCATACAAGCTCCATGGAATCTCAGAGCTCCTTTTAAGGTGATCTAAGTACAGACAGAAAGACAGATACACATATGTGGACTAACATCTAATGTCCACTGTGGTAGCCCCAGCCCCACACAAAAGCAACCACCACATTTTTGGAAATTTAGAGCCTGAACAGCAGTGTTGATTGAAAGGCACCATTAGCTTGTTTCTTTCATATGCTAATAACGACATCACGCCTTATGGCCTGATGCTGCAACCATACATTATCATCTTATAAAGACATTTTTTCCAAATTAGTCTAACACTTGAGCAAACAGCTCACCTGCATATAGGAAGAAGGTTTTTTAATTCGTCCATGACACAGATTTCCTTCTGTACCTTAGCGCTGTGAATAACTACTACTGAAATATTTATAAAGGTTTGACTTACTTCTTTTAAAAAAAGTAAGAAAATAATGTAATTGTTGGAGCAGAAAAGAAAAATCTACAAAAGAAATTTTGGAGCATACAGGAAGCAGCCCTGGACATCAACAAAGTGAAGTAAGGTAAGGCCCCTCATGGTATTTCGGGTACAGGAGTGATTCAGGGCCGAATCTCTTGCAAATATTCTAGTGCAATGAAGTGCAGTGCAAGGACTGTCACACAGCACCCCAGAAAAGGGAGGGGGAAAAAAAATGTTTTATAAATACTCTCTCCGTGTTCCTGCATATATGCAGGAACAAAATAAGCGATAATAAATTATGTAACTCTATTACTGACTACATATACCACGCTCTCTTTTATTTTGGCATCATACAGGCCAAAAGAGAATTTCATTTTTCTCAAATACCGTGGTTTGTAGTGATGTGCACTGAAAATGTTAAGAGAAAAAAACAAAAACGTACTAAGAAAATAACAAGACCTCCACATCAACAAACAATCCACAGAACAGTGAGGACACGAATATAAACCTATTTTTCCTGCACACATACTATCATTGTGCTGTATTTCGTGCATACAGGACCAGAAACACACGTTAAATCCCCCTGTTTCGAAAACAACACGCTTGAAAACTGCGGTGATTCTTCTTCCCAACCACGGACAGTGCTATATAGAACCTGGAGAACAGCCTTATACATAAATAAATAAATACACTAAACGGCGAAAGGGGACAGCCCGGAGGAAATAAACGCGGCACACAAAGTGCTGAACGCCTTCCCCGGGCAGGAAACCAGTTATAATTTAATGGCCCAAAACCGATTCAAATTTGGCCGACCGGAACCCTGCAGGGCTCCGCGGCAGCGCGGCGCCCGAGCCTCCTGCATGACGGGGCCGCTGGGACGAGGAACGGAGTCCCGGGGCTGCCGCGNGGCGGGGCCGCGCCCCCCGCCCCTCCGCCAGCCCCCGCCTCCGCGCCGGCATCTTCCCCGCGATCGGGCACGGCCGTGGGTGGGGGTGGCCGGGATGGGGCCGAGGCCGCAGCCCCGCGGGCCTGGGCGGCGCCGGGGGCGGGCAGCCGGTGACAAAGCCGCCCGCAACAAAGCCGCCCGCAAGGCAGGGGGAAGCGGCCGCCCCGCCGGCGGAGGGGCTGTGGAGATGCCGCCCAGGCCCCGGGTGCAGCGCACAGCGCCTTGCAGGGGACCCCGGCCCGCACCCAGATCCGCCCGGCGAGCCGCGATCCGCACCCCCAGGAGCGAGCAAATGGGGCGGGCGGGTGAGCAGCGATCCCCGTGCGGAGCGGGGGAAATGGTCCTGCGGCTGCTACATTGTTACTGCTATTGACGAGCAAGCGCCGCTGAGGTGATGCTTTGAAACGCTGGGGTTTTTTAAGTCACACAGTTATCTGCACTGACGACTATCGGTGTCATCAGCCGTGAGTATGAGCCAGCCTTCACCGTCCCCTCAGTGCCAATTACCAGTCTATTTCGAAGCAGTTAGGTGCCGACAGCTCTACATTCCCTATTTGTTCGGCAATTTCACTTCTGCTTTGTCCATCACAATGAATTCAGGATTGTTTTCATAGGAAAATGTGATTACAAAAAAACCCCACAAATGAAATGAAAACTTAAAATACATGAATATGTACAAAGAACACACTAATCTAGAGGAAGAGAGATGTGAAACACCGCAGAATTGCAGCCCAACAAAAACACGGTAATGTCAGTAACAGGAAAAAATGGACATATCCTTACACTATCAAGGTTATTATTATGAGACAACACCTCATGCTTTGTTTTCTAAATTATATTAAGATAAAATCTTCCCACAACCAAGGAGCACATTGCTACATCATTGCTACTTTGTATTCCACATCTGTTTTCTAATATATATATATATATATATATAAAATATGGGAAACTACATGAGTTTCTGTAGACACAGTTTCTTCATAATAACCAGATGGCATCTATATTAAATTAATGCATGTCAAAATAAAAAGTAAATATAGTGCATTCTCAAAGCTCTGGGCTTGAAATCCTTTCTGTACTGCAGCCCATGGCACTGTGGGCTCGGGCTTCAATAGGAGGAGGGAGTTTGCTCTTCAGCCCTTCTGTACTAGAGGAACTGCTCCAGATATGAGTGTTTGTGGCTGTATTCCAAAGTAGGTCAAGCTATAAAAGTCACTGACACTCTTCCACCTAACTGAAGCTTTAAAACTTTGGTTTGTTTCTTTTCTGTGACTTGCACACCTTTTGGCACATTGGTCCAAAGTAGTTTAAACATGCTTAATGTGCAAATGATCAGCGTGCAACTGATTAGTCTTATTCAAATTTTCCCTGATTTCTTATACCGAGGAGCATACTATTGTGATGTGCAATAAATGATTGGATTTACATTAAAGGATCAGATTTGGCAGATCATGTATAGGTTAGTGTTTTTTGGACATTGTAGGCACATCTCTCCTTTCAGCAGTACCTTGGCTTGGCTCCAGTAATGTAACACTTATTTTACTTTCTGAAACAAGATAAAAATAGAAAAAAAAAAGAAGTCCAGGGCCAAGAGTTTCATAACATTTATGATTATTTGCGCTTTGTTTTTGGTTATCATGACATTTTTTTAATGTTAAGATGAGAAACCCAGAAGATGAAAACCCTTAGCTAATGAATTATTCTCAGTGGATTTGCAAGCTGTTAAAGCCCTTTGGCTGTATGACACGAGTAAAGACTTTCCTAAGTTAAGACTTTTCATCTGTCAAATTAAAAAGTACATAAATCCAATACACTGGATTTTCGTGTTTCTCTCCCTCAAAATGGATACTGAAAATGTTCATGTCCACTAAGCAAAAACATTAATTCATATGAATCCTCTTGACTTCCCCCAAACATAAACAGCAGCAATCACAATAGTAAAATCTAATGTATTTGTAGAAATTCAGCACTACTGCTTTCCAGTGGTTACAAACCTGTTGATTTCTATGCATGCTTTCCTGACATATTCACATTATATGTGATGCTACATGCACAGTGCTTTATTAACAGTTCCCATGTCTTTGGTGTGAGTTAGGATTCTTTCCTGTTTTCCTCAATGTAACTCTGGCTGCACCTGAATAGAGTGGGACTAGAAAATGAACACATTCCATAGAAGAATTGCTACTTTGGTCTCCATGTGTGTTCACACACTGCGCTAGCAAGCAAGAGGATAACCTTTCAGAGCCATGCACTGAGGCAATGGGTAGTTTACCTTCAACAGACTCAAAACCACAGAAAACCAGTCTGCTTTTCTGGAGCAGACACATGTCTTTTCTCCACTTTCCAACTCTATTGCTCTCACCCAGCCCTCCGTGATCCTTCTTATCTCTCCTTTGCCAAAAAAGTTCATGTGAAAAAAAGCAGAAACTCCTGCTGCCTTCTCTAACATTCTCTAACAGAGATGGGCAGTGCACAACACATGGCAATACCTTTCCAGACTGACAAATGTCTTTTCAAAGTTAAGTTACAATGCATTTGGGGAAAAGCTACTATTGGGTGAAAGTTGGAAAAATTGTAACTGCTCTCACCTGGAGATTAGGACACAAAAATAGCTGAAGTAGTACTAGAATACAAAAGCTTCCAAAAAATGTTCTGTTATGTTCTTGGTAAAAGTTTCACTGGAGAAAAAACAATTTTTGGTCATCCTCAAAGATTGTTTAGTTATGAGAATGCAAAATGCTATTGACTGTAGAAATCTTATACTCTAACGATAAACTAGTCATCCAAAATTTCTAATTAATGTCCTTAAAATCCTGATTATGACAAGAAGCTATGACATACTGACATAAGGATGCACCCCTTACAACATTTTCAGCTGCTCTAACTTTAGCCATTAGTAACTTAACAAAAGAGGACACATAATTAATATAATTCAGAAGACATTAATATTAAAAAGAAATGTACCTTTTGCTTGGCACTCTCAATTACTTTCCACACAAATACTAAGGAGACAAGTACAGAAAAAGCAAAATATAACTTTTTGGCAAACCATGTATAAAGAAAATAAAACAGTATTCCAGTATTTCCCATCTGCTTTCTTTTTCATTTCTTTGTCATTTAGAAGAAACAAAAATGACTTGATTAATCATTACTGAAGGTCAGCATTTACCACCATGGGATCAGCAACAGGCTATGAAGAACATGCCCTTTGAGGGGGCAACTTCCCTATACCACAGCAAGAAGTGCTAAAAGATAAGGAACACTCTTCTATATTACACAAAGATTCCATATTTTCTCAGCTAATCAACCCTTTACAAGGCAATGGGCCAAGCTGAATGTCCAAAATAAGAGCTTCTTTGCCATGGCTATTAAAAAGCCAAACATGAAAAGACTCAAAGGATCAACCGGAAGAACATTCATCTGAGATGGAAATGTAATCTTTCACAAGATTTCTGGACAGATTACTGTTCAGCAGGTGAAAGTATTAATTGAAAGAATCACCCTAGGTGCCAAAATCTGCAGGACATATTCCCTGACCTGTCCCACCTCTTTTGTGTTGCACAAAAGACTTAATGAGAGTGAAAACCATCTGCAGCTCCCCAGCAGGTTTTTTGTAATATAAAAGAGTCCCTGAGTGACTGTGGAGTTGTCCAGCCCATGGGAGGCCACACACCCCTACAATCTGAGCAGAGAGAGGGGAGAGCACAGCAAGGGAAAGCATTGCTGGGGTTTGCTGCTCCCATCACCTGCAGCTGGTCCATGAGCCCTCAGGAGCTGTTGCCATCTGGTACCACCGGTGCCAGGGCAGGCATTCATCCAGCCAGAGACTCGAGGGACTCCACAGGAGCTCTCCACTCCTCTGGAATACAGGCAAGGAAACCACTGCACCAGGCCATCTGGGCTAATCTGGTTAGAGTTCAAATCTGCAGTCCTCAGTCTGGCAAAACTCCCATGGGTATCTTTGAGCATTTACTTGAGTTGGTCTTCTGGTCTTGGACTTAGAGGAATATTAATACAGAGAGCGAAGAACCACATGGCTGAATTTTGTTATAAAACCATTTAAACCATTAATGAGAAGGGTATTATTGCCAATAGTAAAGAAATCTCCTACCAATAGCAATTTATGAAATTATTGAAATAGTTCTTGAGTACAGAAATGAAATCTGGTGCAGTTCCTAATGCTTCCAAATAGTTACTGAAATGTGCATAAAGATCACTGAATTGAAGTTGAAGTCATGATGATAAAACCAATTGTCAGTTTCTGTTGGTACTTGCAGAGATTTAATTTTGAACTGTACCCTAAGGCAAGTAATACAGGATTAGACCCATAGACACTGCATCAAAAAATAATACTGAAATGTCACTTGTAAAACACACTTTCATGATCTTGCTATTTGACTTATGTGTCAGTCAAACCTGCAGAGAAAGCCTGCACTAGGCTTTAGTGAGGTAATATGAATGGGTCCTGCTTTTGTAAAATCAGGAAGCTTCCATAACTGAAGAAAATTACTGCCTTGTTGGTTTTTTTACAATATTCTTGCTGAAGCAAGTAAATGGAGTTTGTGGGGAAACAGTCCAACGTCATGAGACAAATGACATAAAGATTGTGAAGGCATCAAGACATTATTGAGGCTGAAAAGAGGATCATAAATCTGTATCCGAACCCTAGAGAATTTAAAGATCTGTACTGACAGTAGTGGAACAATTCTTGGTTTTACGCAGTGAAGGGAGAGCAGCAAAGGCTCGAGCAGGTGGCACAGAACTGCCACATCACTATTATCACTAAGACTCTAATCTCAGAATATTTATCTGGTGCCCCTCTTTGTTTACACGTCTAGACAATGGTTGACTTACACATTTAGTCAATAATTTGACTAAAATCTTCAAATGATCTCTTTAGGAATCTTAATGCTTACCACACCAGCAATACTTACCATGTAGATGCACTCAGTAAGCAAATACAGTAAGCAGATAGTAAGTGAGCAAACTACCCTGCCAATCAATTTTCTTTAAATGATTTGAAGGAAGCAGTAACTTATTTGGCAACTAGGCAGCAGGTTACCCAAGTGACATTAATTCCTTCTGCATCCTACATAGGACTGAATGTGGAATTAGCAGAGCTTGGAAATGCCCCTGCAGCTCAGGCAGAAATAATTTACTTCTCACTGTAAATGGAGGCTTCTCTTCAGGAGACGCTTGAGCTTCAATGCTCTTTATCAGACAGGGTAACATGAATATGCATTTCACTAACAGCCATGATCAGCAATGGGAACTCAACTTATCATGAACTGAGAGAGAACTGTCAAACACTTGAGCCACATTCATCCTGCCACAGAACAAATAAACATTAATACCAGAAAAATAAAGCCACTCTGAAAGCCTAAAGAATCAACAAAGAAGCTTTTTGCCTGTGCCTAATCCAGCTAAACCTTCTTATAGTCCCATTCAAAATAGACACTTGACATGATTTCCATCCACAATAGCTTTCTTACACATTCTATCTTCTTCCATTTATGAAAGGACTACAAGTTTTTATTTAAGAATCCACAGAGTCATCTAAAGTACAGATGCTGAAACTATTATTTTGGCTAAAAGTTCAATTCAGAACGGTGAAAATTAATAGGGCTTTACCTTTCCAAACACTTTTAGCAAATCAAGAGAGAGAAGATATTAATTCAGTGCGTGCAAAATATACAAATGATGGTGACTTTAAAACCAGTGTTCAGCCAGATTTCTGTGTGTAAGTGTCACCATACCATATCCAGAACAATTACAAAGACAACCCCAAAATCCTAACAAATATAATCTCACTCCCTGCTCAGGCTCAAAGTGAAAGGAAGATCTTGTATTTTTATATTTTTACCTCATTCTTACTGCAAGGTGTTATACAACTTTAATGATAGTTTCCACCTGGCATTTTTTCCTTGGTATCACATGGAAAAACAGCAGTGGTAAACCATCAGTTTGCAATAATGGCAGCATTCATTCCACAAGAATATATATATATATATAT
>WAAE01013974.1:0-19175 GCA_013400495.1 Nicator chloris | reverse complement strand
GAGCAAAGCAAAACAAAGAGTTAGCTTGTCACTTTCCATGGCCAGTCATATGATCAGCCATGCCCAGGAAAGCTGGGCTCCAGTCAGTCTAACGGTAACTTGAAAAGACAAATGGCATCACTCTAAATATCCTATTCTTCCTCTTTTTTTTTTCCCCCGGGTTTATATGGTGAAAGTGATGCCATATGGTATGGGATAGCCCTGTGGTCTGTTGGGGTCATCTGTCCCCAGCTGGCTGTGTCCCCTCCCAGCTCCTCCTGCACCTTCAACCTGCACACTGAGTTAAAGCCTGAGCCCTAGTTTGACATTCTACCTTGAAGTACTGCCTGTGAATGGATATTCTTTTTAAGACCCTGGTTCAAGATTGACCAAAAAAGCATTTTATGTGATTACAGTGTATTTCCCTTAAGTATAATTTCAGAGGAGTATGCCATTTGAAGTAATGGGAAGCAGTGCCTATTTCTTTAGGAGGGGCAGGTAGATCATATTCTTAATATACTTGCAAGCTTACATACTCACAACTTGTCAAACAAGTTCATCTCTTATTTAGTGTTGTTAAAGGTAATTTACCTAGGAAAAGTGAAATGCAAAAAAAATGAGTCATTCCTGGAGGAAGTTTTGTTGTTCAAATGTGTAATTTTCTACATGTATTCTGAATACAAAAGTGCAAAAAACCCTAATGTGATGTATTTGAGTTTAAACAAAGTAAGGTGTAAAAGGTACAAGTTGTGGTACTGGTCACTTTTTCTCTTATTTCAACATGAAATCAAAGATATTTGATTAGCACAGAATCATGATATAAAGGAATTATTTTTGATTATAACTGCATTGTAATTGGGAACTTGAGAATCTCAGCTCCCTAACTGGAATTTTTTTGAAAATTTTATTTGACATGTGCTGCGTCAAACTGTAAATGGAAAGTAGTCTTTATAAGTTTTTGTTATATTGGTCTCATTTTTTGATGAAGGTTCACTTTCTGTAACATCTGAAGATCAGTCTCGATCACCCTAGAATTCAAGAATTACTCCAGAACCAATTCTCATGTTTCAAGATCTGACACTCCACATCTAACTCACAAGGCCCCAGATTGAAAGTTTTATTCTTAGCAAATCAGGTAGTCTAGAAAAATATGCATTTTATCTGTTATAAAAACATAAGTGGGTGAAAATCCAATTATATCTTTTGATCATGAAAAAAAATTCAGAAGCTAGTGAAAACAGTTAGTAGCAAAACATTCTCACAGAGTATTTTTTCTTCAATTTGCATCTGAGAGACCTCAATAAAATTAATGCTTATGTAATTTTGATCTTTACTTAGCAAAATTCTGAAGATTATGAAACTACTTTGTCAACTTCTTAAGTATGAACTTTAACTTCAAGATCATCATTATAGGGAATTCAATAGGACTCCTTACTAGCTGTTGTTCTTGAGCTCATGATCAGTCAGATTCTATAAGGTTATTTTAAACAAGACATTTCTAAGAGCCAAGTCTTGAAAAGTAGAGGAATAGCTCTACAAAGCTCTTTGTGACATTTAGTAGAGCTTATATGAAAACTTGTAACAAAACTTAATAAAAAGGGCCAAAAAAAGATAAAAGTGTTTTCAGTTTTATTAGACAGATATACAGGTAAGTACTCACTGCAAAACAGACCAATTATTATCCAATTACTTGGACATTTTATGCAGAAGTGGACAAATTTAAAAGAAGTTTGAGCAAGTGGATTGGAGGCAAGCAAATATTATACATTCCCCACCTTGCTGTGTATTTTTCACCTCTTGAAATTTTGAAATTCCTGTAAATCTGTCAAAGATTAGAATTTTTTTCTGATGTAATCTTAATAAACTTTTGTAGAATACTTTTGTAAAAGGGATTTTTAAAAATGAAGTACACTTCTACAAAATTATCAAATTTGGATTGAAAAGTGCTGTGTTTCTCAATGAGCTTACAGTTTCTATGTGAAAAAAATACTAGTGATGAGCAAACACACAGATAATTACTTCATCTTGGCTGTTGGCTTGTAACTCGCTCAGCTTAAACTCAAGTAGTGTGCCTGCATCCTTGTCTTTGCTGAGAGACCCTCATTTATCATCGTGCAAACTATCACGTTGTCAGATTCACTTATTTCAAGACTTTCTGCACATAACTCCCAGTCGTACCATTCTAATCTTGGCAGTCTTCCCAAGTCCTTATCCAAAGGCAGGCTCTCTTCCTTCTCTAACTACGTCACCATTTTCTTCACCATTTCCCTCTTAGATTTGAATTCCCAGACTCCCCCTCCCTCATTCCCAGGCACCATTTCTGCTTCCACCCTGGTTCCTTATCCTTATCTCTGTTTCTTCTCCCATTCCAGTCTGGCACTCTTCCCACTGTACTCAAGTCAGACATCTTTCCCTTCCTAATACCCTGGGAAAGAGCAAAGAATTGAAGGTTGAGGTAACAAAATGCAAGAAAGTTTTAAATTTTCTTCTCTCAATTCCAGTTCTCAATCTCCTTTTCACTTACAGCAAGAGGAATTGTAATTTCAAGATAGGAAATGTCTAAGAACACAATCTATAAATAAAATTTGGAATATTAATTAAAATGACAAGAAATGCAGTCTGAGTTCTGATTTTGTCAACTGACGTATCTTTCAGCTAAATCCACAGACCAGTATTTGAAATGCCCCAAATGTACTCCCAAGATAAGCAAATGATCTACAAATTCATACGTTCACATTGCAAAGTCCTTTTATTTTTTTTATATTATTTTTCAATTTCATTTAGAAGGAGAGTTACGTGCTTGCTTTTGTACATCAGAAATGAACAGGAAGCAGTGTAGGTACATCTGACATTAACATAAGTCTAGGATAGTTTTGCAGTTGACTTTGAAAGCAAACAAACTCTTTATGTACTTGTTCATTTCCTGCTCAATATTTTTATTCTCCTTTGCAACTAAATGACTTTGTATAATAAAGAGTGCTTCAAGATACACTTTTTATATACACATGAATAAAACACTGGCATTTTAAGCTTTTTGTTCATAAATGAAAATATACAATGATTCATTTTAGCAAATATATTTACACACAGTATCTGTTCAGTAGGGAGATTTTAATAAAATATAATTTATTTTATTATGCCTTAGCAATTTCTACTCTTTCCTGTGCGTGCCACCATGGAAATTTCATTATTCATATTAGCATTTAGACCTTTGTTTTATTCAGTGACTGTATCTGCTAAGAATTTGATGTATTTCCATTAAGCAGCACACCAGTAAAAGAAAATTACTGCTGAGAAGACAGGCAAAAAAAAAAAAGAAGAGAAAAGAAAACCAACAAAAATCAAAACACATTAGCCCCACAAAAATGAGGGAGAACACATCTAAGAATCCAATTTGGGAATGAAAGCTTGATTAAGGTAAGAATGCCAGTGATTCCTAACCCTCACGTCCCTATATCCTCAGTCTGACACAATCACATTTTTCTCTTCAACCATGAATTTAACTTGATGAGGAGAAAAATAAACCTTATTAGAACACCCTTGTTTAACTCCACAGAGTTACTGACATCTAAAGTGATTTTAACAGCCAGAGAGCATTTGTTTCAGCAAAAGTGTCTGGATCATACAGTAAAGTAGAGAACAATGTATGTGGGGTGAGTAAAGGAGCTAAGGGAGCCCAGCACTCTCTTCTCACACACCTTCTAAACGTGCTCTTAGCTTACTGATAGCATTAGAATGCAGAACAAGGAGTGGGAACTGTGTAGCATTACAGTATATTGGCAGCCTCCCATCAGTTGACACATGGAGAAGCAATTCAAAGGGGTAGCTGAACTTCTAAAACTCTGATTTTTTATTTTTTTTTTTTTTAATATCAGGCTCCTAAGACTCCTACTTTTCTCCTTTTTTACTGCAATAACTTCACTCTTATTCCGTTTCCCTCTGATGTCTCCTCCATATTATATTTCTATTCTGTAGTTTTGTCAGACAAGCCCCTTTGAGGTGTTCTGCCAAGCTTGTGGAAGGGAAGATCCAGCAGCTGTAAGTAGCTACTGCCCCTCTCAACCAGCACAAGCCCAAGCCAAGCAAATTGCTCTGTGAATGCCCTGAAGTGCAGCAAGCCAAAGAAATAGCTTCATTTGCCATGTGATGTTGTGCAGCCCAGAAGTGAAGGGTTTATTAGCCTTTGCACATCATGGTACCAATCAGCATATATTACTCATATCATATCAACTTTGTATTGTTTTGTATGTTTGGGGATTTTTTGTTAGGTGTTTTTGTTTTGTTTTTGTTTGTAGGGGCCTGTTTTGTTTTGTTTTGCTTTGCTTTGTTTTAAGGAACTAAAAGAGTTATTCCTTCTCAGTTTTATGACAGTAGTGTTTTCTGCCATTTCAGGGAACACTGAATTCATGGGTTACTGATGGGTCAATACCTTATGTGAGTTTAGCAAACAAGACAATATTGAACTACTGAATTACTATATAAACAGGACCAATATTGCAAACATTTCCATTTCCTTCCTGCTTAAAAATCTGGTTTCTGAGTGAAGAGCAATTTCTTGCTTCCTATTCTGCTCTGTGCTCACCACTGATGATTTTGAGGTGCAGATGAAGCACATGACAGAAAAATGAAAAGACAAAGCATATGAAAGCAATCCATCTGTTATGCATCCATATGCCTCAGAGATTTTTTAATTGTCACTGGGGCATTTCAAGGAATTTCTAAGATTAATTGCAGAGATGAATACTCTCCTAAGAATTGAATGGTTGTGTAAGAGCACTAGCAACTACGTAGAAAGACCAAACCTCTCGCATCACGAAAAATAGTCTGTTTAGAAAAAAATGTCCTGTTCAACTTAAAGATGCATAAACACAAAAGTAAGCAAGTGAACAAACAAAAATATAAGGACATTTCATCCATCTAGAATGACAACCCATGTGGAAAAAAAAACAAAAAGAAAAAATTAGAGATACTTACTGCTTTCTCAGGTTGTGTCTGGTCAATGTAAACATTTCTGCTCTTTTTTTTAAACTTTGTCTCCAAATAAATATTTTCATTGCTGGGTTTGTGATTCTTTCTGTTTATTTGCTAGAGGATTTGCTGTAGTCCTTAGAATTCAACATCTCCAGAAAAGAAACTTTAGTATAACAGATAATCAAACCAAATTATTCCTGGTGTTGGTTTGGGTTTATATTAATAAATTAATAAATAAAACCCAATACAAATCAAATAAAAATAGTGTACTACATTATTACTGAATTAAATTTAATATTAGGTTTTTTTAATGACTAGTACTTTGGGCTTGGACATATGGGATTCTCGGAGAAAGATGATAGCCTGCATAATTCTTTTTTTTTTTTTTGATCTGCATTAGTTATTTGAGCCTCAATATTGGCTGTGTAAATCCCTATGTTAGCAGTTTTTCAACTTTAATCTATATTCTACTTCAATTAGGTTTAATCTGCAAAAAAAGTTTATTTTATCTGCAAAACAGTCCACCTTTATTTTTGCAAATATGATAACAAATGCGTGCAGTTTGGCTTTGGAAAAAAATAAATGCAAACTGTAGATCTGTATGCAAGTTCTGTAGTTGTTATTGGCTTTAAATTGCCTTTTGTTCCACAGTAAAGTAAAAGAATAATAAGAAAAAGGGTAATGTAGAATCATGTGCAATGTCTAATAGTTTCAGTTGCTTCACTGTTAGATTTTCTTTTTTCTTTCTTTTATTTTGGCTGCAATCACTGGAATATATTGGCTGCAGTACTTGCAGATGGAAAATAAGCACAGATGTGCCAACATAGACTCCAGGTTTGTGAGTGTACAAATTTTTATTGCAAGTAGAGCAAATAGCTTTCCTTGCATTATCCAAGCTGAAGTTGAAAAAGTGCCATATATAAAAGATTTCCTTTTGGGAACAGTTGAAACTCCATGTACAACTACACTTTGAATGGGAGATTATTTTTTGATGCTTTTTTTGGGCAAATCTGTTTCCTTTAGTATTGTAGCTGTTACTGTGGTTTTCTTGAGAAGATATGCATTGCCTACATGAGTTCCCTTGGACACAGCAGCAGTAGAGAGGGCAGAAGCATATTTATCTAACTCAAGAACAACAGTATTCATTTCAACTCTTGGTGAGCGTAACTCTGCTGCATCGAGACACCAGCTGATTTCACATATCTTGAAAGCTTTTGGCAGTTGTGATCATTGATGGTTTTACATCTTACAAGATTAAAATTTTGAATTGATTCTCTCATTCAAGTTCGTGACCAAAATTAAGTCAACTTAATTAACTTGATTGTAAGGGTGATTTGGTCTCAGACCTTTAGCCTTCTGTCTTTTTTTGGTCTTTCCAACTAATTTCTGTAAGATTACATAACAGAAACAACCCTTCAGAAATAATAGTTTCTAGGAAAAAAATATAGACAAAAATAATTAATATCTGATCAAATATGCAAAAAATTAAGTGGAAAAATACGACAAATTACAAGCTATTTCATATCAATCATTTTGGTTTGGTTTTCTAGTTTCACAACCTAATACTTGAAACACTATATGTTTCTAACTGATATTTAATGTTTTCTCTTTACTACATTAATATTTAAAGAAGACTAAAGAGTTTTTGCTTTTAAAATATTCATGACTGCTGCTCTTTTATGTGAAACAAATTTCAAAGGAAGGATCTCTAATTCACTTATTAACCAATTCATGTCTTCTCACTTGCCTAAACAATTTGTAGTGGTTTTATCCATTAATCTGAGTCGAAGTGCAAATCTGATAATTGCACTGAGGTAACAAATATTGGATAGATTTACAGTTGGGAGGCTGGCAAACTATTTTTTTCCAGCTTTCTTATTGACTCTGGAATTACGTGACTTGGAAAAGCAGGCATATTTTAAGGGGAAAAAATTATCACAAAGAGTTAATATTTATTTGAGACGTATTTTCTAAACTTACTTCTACTCTCCAGAAACTTGCTTTGATGCCTTTTAAATAACACTTATTAGAACACTATTCTAGAGGGTTTAGCAGTGAAGGACTCTCGAGAAATGTAAAGGTAAAAACTTCAATGTGTAACCATACAGCTCTTTTTTACTGGTGAGACTGTTCCAGCGAGATTGCCCTAGGGAATATCTGCGTAGCAGAGTTCACATGCTCATTCAGCTCTGCTGTGTGATGGAAAGAACACCACCCTCCTTTATCTGAGTACCAGAAGTGGATGGAGACTCAGAGACTGCCACATCACTTCACATGGAGAGCAGGTGACAGCTGCTGGTCCTCTTTGGTCTCTACTGCTCTGGTCTGAATTTACCTTGGCAGCATGAGCATGACAAACTTGTGTCCCATTATTAGCAATATGTTCAGACAGGGCTTCCCTTATTCTTGTTTTCATTTTCAAATGTAGCTTGTGAAGTTTACTCTGTTTTTCAGATGAGCAACATAAGAGATTGATGCTAATCTGAAGAAGATTTTCCTCCAGCAATCTATATTTGAGCCCATGGCAGAGTCTGCAGGCAGTTTTTTGGCAGCAGCAGATATACTTCTGTGTTTGCCACTTAATTAACTGTTGATGGACCATCTGGGTAGCTTATTCTTTATGCATGTAATTTTTCTTTGATTCACCTTGGAATCTGTATAAGCAATGCACATCCTTCTATTAAAAAAAAAAAGCATTGGGTAAGTATCCTTTGTGATCAACATATAAGCATATTTTGAAGGCTATATTGTACCAAAAAGCTGTTAGATTAGCTTATTTACATGCTTAGACTTCAAGAGAGGAGGATAAAATTGGTTTAAATCAGGACAGCTTATTAGAAATATTCTGATATTCTAATGTCTTTGTGACATTTGCAATATATTTTTTAACTGGAATTGGTGTCAGTTTTAGATTACTTTCCCCTTTCTTCATTGATATCTTTAAACTTAATTTGGATTATTTTGAGTATTTGTAGGTTCCAGTGAAGTCAATGGAACATGTAATGCTGACCATATTTCCGCAAAGGGATCAAAATCAGAAGGAAAATAAGTGAAATTTAGTTTTACTTTGTAGCTAATGTGACAAGATATCTACACCTTGCTCCAGCACTGTGTTCCAGAAGTAACTGGAAGTCCCCTGTCTGACATATAGAGTTGCTATTTAAATTAATTAATTAATTAATTAATTAATTTGAATTAATTTAGGTAGTAATTTAATTTGGAATCAAAAAATATTTAATTTTGTTTCATTTTATTAACCTCATACCAGTTGTAACATTCTAACTTTCACCTGCACTTCACTAATAAATAAGTGGCTGAACCCAGTTTTTGTACTTTGTTTTACTTATAATTCCTAATCTATTTTAGGTGATGTCACTGTATTTCACTCTCCTATTTTTGCCTTAAGAGATCCTACAGTGATTCTGAGCCATTTACCAGCAATCAGCAGTGTAGCCCTTCTTATCTTCACAATTTTACCAAGCCAGACAGATTAATTTTAAAACTCTTCTACCTAAATAAGCTTTGCTGCTTTTCCTTATTATTATTATTTATTATTTGCATTAATGCAGGGCCTAGAAATAGGCTAAGACAGTTGGCAGATTTTATAGCTAGTATCCTTCTGGACAAAATATTCACCTCACAGCTGGATAACCACATCATGCAATGGTGAGCAACTGGTTCAGGGGTCAGGCACAAAGGTTTACAGTGAATGGGGTGACATCAGACTGCTGATCTGTGACTAGTGGGGTTCTACAGGGCTCCATCCTCAGCCCTGTGCTCTTCAACATCTTCATTAATGGCTGGGACACAGGACTGGAAGGGTTACTGAGCGAGTTCACAGACACTACAAAACTGGGGGGAGCTGTTGCTGTCCTTGAAGGCTGGCAGAGCCTGCAGAGAGACCTTCATAAATTACAGGCCTGAGCAATCACCAACCCTATGAATTTCAGCAAGGGATAGAGCTGGATTCTGTCCCTAGGATGGGGCAACCATGGATGTATAGACAGACTGGGGAATGAGGGGCTGGAGAGCAGTGCCATGGAAAGAGGCCTGGGGTTCCTGCTTGACAGAAAGTTGCACTAGAGTCAGCAGTGCCCTGGCAGCCAGGCGGCCCCACCCTGCCCTGAGGGTCATCAGGCACAGCAGCACCAGCCAGGCAAGGGAGGGGATTGTCCTGCTCTGCTCTGCACTGGAACAGCCTCACCTCGAGTCCTGGGGGCATTTTTGGGTGCCACAACATAATAAAGATATAAAGCTATGACAGAGTGTCCAAAGAAAGACTATGAAGATGGTGAAGGGCTTTGAGGAGAAGCTGTATGAGGAGAAGCTGTATGAGGAAAAGCTGTGGTTATATGGTCTGTTCAGACTGGAGAAGACAGGGGAGACCTCATTGCAATCCACAATCTCTTCATGAGGGGAATAAGAGGGGCAAGCACTGATCTCTTGTCTCTGATGACCAGTGACAGAACCCACAGAAATGGCCTGAAGCTGAGTCAGGGGAGGTTTAGGTTGGATATTAGAAAGACCTTCTTCATCCAGAGAGAAAGTGGTTGGGCACTGGAACAGGCTCCCCAGGGAAGTTGTCAGATCACCAGACTGACAGAGTTCAAAAAGCATTTGAACATTACTCTCAGGTACATGGTGCAACTTTTGGAGATGGTGCTGTGCAAAGCCGGGTGTTGGACTCAATGATCCATGTGGGTCCTCTCCAAGCCAGCATATTCCATGATTCTGTGGTAGCTCACACCTTATCGAATCATACATGCTGCAACCACATTAAGACAAAAAAAGGAACTTAGTATTTTTAAAACAGAAGTGGATGAGCCATAAAAATGTTATAATTCATATATATATATATTATCAATACCAAACACCATCTGAACCTTTTGAGGAAGCAAATTTAGCCCTGGATTCTGAAATTGGATCTTCACAAACAAATCCCATGTACATGCCTTTTGAGACTTTCCATGAATAAAGTGCCCTTCTTCAGAAAGAACATTAGTCTATGCCTTTGTAAAGATCAGGTTTCAAAATTAGGATAGCTCTTTAGGAGCTTTCAGAGGCATGTAAAGCCATTTCATATCCTAGTAGAACATGAGATGCACATATACATGCATTCCCACAACCCTAACAACTCTTCCCCCAGCTGAAGAAGAAACAAGAAAGCAAAAAAAAAAAAAAGAAAAAAAAGTTTCTTTTGGTTATTTGAATTTTGTGTAATTTTATTGGAATTTTTTTTTTTGCATTTTATTGGAATGCCATAAGCACTAGACATGAAGCCACAGTATTAAATCTAAAAAAGTGAAGTAGCATCTGTATTGTAATTTCTCATAGAATCAATGTCCTTGGTTCTCATAAACAGTTCTAAAAGTGTCTTCTAGCCCCTGTACGGCTGGGACTGAAACCTGTTCCCTCTTCATTATTCAGAGTCATTGAAGAGTTCAGTAGGTGTTGAGCAGAATTCTGAAAGCTTATTTTTTGGTCTAGGCACTTATTGTGACAAGAATTTTTTCCTTTAATACCCAGGAGGAGGGAGAAGAAAAGAAGACAATTTCCTGAGAAGCTATTTCATTGGGCACTGCTTTCTCTTTACAGCTCTTCTGAGGTTGTGAAGGTTAAGAGCAACAAACTGTTATTGGCAAGCAATTATTCCTTTATGGGTACCATTTGCATTTGATGCATATTGGTAGACAGGTAATGATTACTCCTGAAACTTCCCTTACAGCTGCATTCATGCTCCTAATCTTTGTTATAAAGCATGCCTAAAGTTTTTATTATATTTTCAATAAAAACATGAATATAAGGAGACAGGTATTTCCAGGGTGATATATGTCTGTTTGGTGAAGATACTTACGGGACAAAAGAAATTTCTGGGGTGACTAGACTCAGAAATAACACTCTGTTATGTGCATAAATTAGATAACAGTAATCAGAACTTCTGGAAGCAATCTTTAAAAGCAAAATCTTCCTTTTCTACTCTTGTGTTACTAATTAATAAATTAATCTTACTTTCATCTTTTTTTTTTCTTGTAATTAAAAAAATTCAAATACTTCTAAACACATTAAAAAAACAGTTTTAACTGTATTTCTATTGTGTTTTTCCTTTCATACAGCACTTGCTATTTTGTATCAGCTTTTATCAGCTTTTTTACCTTTTAAGCATGTGATGAAATGTTCAGACTTCTCCTAAAGGAGATTCAGTATCAGTTGTACTGTTTAAAAACTAGACAAGTAACAAGAAATAATACAGAACCATGGTGTTTTTTTGTTTGGAGTGGGGTTTTCTGGCATTGAACTCTCTAAATATATTTGATGTTGGTCTTACAAAATTACTGGCTGGTTTTCAGATGGTTTATTTTAATGGAAGTTTAACTCAGTGAAAAATAAAAGATTCAACTCAGCAGAAAATTCTAGTTGAATGAACAAATTCATTTTCCATGCATACCATATTAGCTTACTATAGACTTTATAAACTAAATTCTTCCAAAAATATAAATGAACTAGAGGCTATGCAATTCAAATTGAGACAAGGATTTAAACATTTGTCACAATGGTAGATTTAAAACATGCATCTAAATAAGGGCATAATTATAGTCTGATGCACAAAAATTATCACAATAATAATAGAAGTATAAAAATAGGAGTGTATTATACATTTGTATGATGTATTTGCACAGCAAATGAGAGGGATTTCAGAATGATGTTGCTAAGAGTTATGAGCATCTTTTTACATAATTCATCAATGTGCAATACATTCTGTTTTTAAACAGGGAGACAAGCACAACACTCAAGTGTGAGGCTTTACACGGAAGTTTAAGACATAGGGTAATATTTGATTTCTTAGTAGTCTGTTTTGGTTCTATTGTGTGATTATGACAGCTACTCATCAAGTAAAGAAATAATTTTTCCCAGTAAGCTGAATTTAATTTGTCTCTTTTTTGTTTGTTTGTTTGTTCTTTGGAGTTTGTTTGTTTGTTTGTTTGTTTTGGTTTGGTTTTTTTTGGTTAAGACATAATGTGATACTACAATGTTGTGTTAAACTGTCTCTATTGCCTGCTTCACTTGGAGGAAAATCCCATTACAGCTGAGTAGAACCAAATATGATTTGACAGGAAAAGTCTCTAGATTGGAACTTTCTACATGAGTGAGCTCAGGTAAGGCCAAGCCAACAGGACTCAGCAACCTGGGCTACTAGCAGTGATGGGAACTAGAGGTTTATGTAATATTTTTTTCTCAGCTGTAGGAAGTGGAGTTTTTTTGTTTGTTTTCTCTTTGATGAATTACAGAAACACATGAACAATAATTTCAGTGTAGTATCCTGATCTCATTTTTACATTAGATTTATCTCCATGCTTGCCCACAGAAAATATTAGTTTTGCTTATTTTCCTTTCCAGAAAAAAATACAAACAATCAAAAAAACCCTACATGCACAAAAAGACATATTAGAACTGAGAGATTCACAACTTAAAACTCATCTATTAGTTGTTTTCCATGGACAGAAGTGAAACAATGAAACTGGTTTGCTTTTGTCCAAACAAGCTCTGTACTCTTATTTCCCATTCCCATCACAATAAATTGTTTAATGCTGTATTTTAAGGTTGCAAAAATTAGAAGCTTTATTTAAGGTGCATAGTACTAGATATCACTGATGAATTAAGATATATGATTTAAAAAAATTAAGAAGAGTGCATCACATAATCAACCTAATTGAGTTCTGTTCAAATGGTTTGAACCAATGCTCTGCAGGATCTCTCTGCAGAGCTATATTACGGTGTGGGGAAAAGGCACAATTGCAAGAAAAATAAAAAGAATAATTAGAATAAAAGATCTTTTGCACTGTAAATGTAAATATTTGAGATATATTCATATCTCTATTGGGCATTATTTTCCAGTGAATAGGGTTTAACTTAAAGAAAATCCAGAATTTTCATTTTGCAAAAAAAAAAATCTATATATATATCTGTTCTACTTAAGCATCACTTAAAAAAAGAAACAAAAAATTAGAAACCTATCCTGTATCCTAGTATGAACATTTCTTTATATAATATCTTTAGAAAGGAAGAAAAACTAGAACTTATGTGTGATTTAAGTTAGAATTTTAGTAATTTTTAAGCAGATTTACTTGACTTCACAAAATCTGAAAAGCAGACTAAGGAATGACAGATACACATCTCAGTTTCTTAGAGATACCAATAAATGAGAGATTTAGCACAGCACAAAGTTGAGGGTTTTTTTGGATTGTCATTGCAATGTAGGATATCGGTGAAATTTATTTTTAATACCCCACCATGGAAATCTTTTTCCATCATCTACTTAAACCTGGAAATGTCAAAAATTGTGCCATGTTTTATATCCAGCTCTAAATGCCCATGTTCGTCTGAGACAGTTGAGACCATTCACAGTTTTACAATAGCAGAGCTCTCTAATGGTTAACATGTGATCTCACAGAGACACCAAAAATTAGTGTTCTCCTGCTAAAAGCAGTCCAGTTTGGTGGATATTCTGATAGCATGTCTAAGAAGTTGAGGTCTTCAGAGGGGACAGCTAAATCTAGTTTTTTTTAACTCACATCGGTAGAAAAATTTAGTACCCTCCTAAATGCAATGGTAACAGAACACTTGGACTGGATATTGCAAGCTGTGAGTAAATATGTTGTTATTCTGACTTAATGTAAGGATTGACTCATTTTTCAGTCTATAAGTTGTGATAATAAGAAGCTTTAATGGGTTACATTCTTAAATCTCAATCTGTTAATTCGTAGCAGTTGTAAACACCAGTTGGAAATTTGCTTTCTTAGAAATACAGCTGCAAACAGAGCCAAAAGATAACATAATTTCTTTCTTAAATTTGTTTTCTATTAAAATTTTTAGTATTAAAAAAAACACTTTTATTTTTTAAACATAATTTCTTTTTAAGTCCTCCACATCTAAAGATCACTTTAATCGTCTTTAAGGAGGTTTCCCGTGGCATATTTGCAGTGTTGATACTTTTCATTCTGGTTTTATGTTGATCATAGGCTGAAGTTATCTAAGATTTTGCTAAAAACAGAATTAAACTTCACCACTAAATAATGAAATCATTACTGGTGGATTATTAATGAAAATCCTATAATGTTTACGGGCACCCACAATATTGATAATTTTATATAGGAAGGTATCATGCATATTATATGAGAAGCAAGCAAATATTTAAAATGGATTGAATTATTCAGCATATTAATAATGGATTACATCACAAGGCCTCTCATCACAAGATTTATTTCTCTGCAGTTCAATAGGAAAGAGACATTTTTGCCATGTAAGAACTGATTTTTTTTTGTTGGTCTGGACTTTTGGAATTTAGTAGGAAAAATTTCACTGACATCAGAGTTTCAGGACAAGGGTTACATTCTAATTTTTACCATGCATGAGGGCAGAAAATCGCTTCATAAAACTGAATATGTTTCAGGAAAGGTTGTGGTGGATCTCTTAAAGATGAAAAACCTCACTCTTACCAGATGCCAAGATATCAAGAATCTCTCTGTGATACAAGCTTTCATTTTATCTGATGATCAGATTTATTTTTTTAGACAACCTACTGAGTGACACAGAAAGTTAAGTAATTGCTTCACATTCAATTTTGTTTCAGAGAAAAGGAAATAATTCATCAACTAAAGAATCTTTTAACAGAGACCTTTGAGAAACCATAATTTTCTAAGTTTTAAGTACCAGAGAACATCTAGATGTTCTCCTCAATTAAAAAGCAGGCAAGACCAAAAACATAATAGAATTTCTCCACATTAATTTCTTTAAAAAAATTTTTTTCTCCAATTTCATGTCCTAGAAATGTTGAAGTCTTTACTATAGTAAATTCAAATTTATCCCAAAATTATTCATACCAGAAATAAATTTCTATTCCCTTCTTTTCTCTTCTAATCTTTCATTACACCAGCAAGTTCCCTGTACACAAGACACAGATTATTCTGTAGATTATTAGGGCAGAAAGGTGAGGATATGCTAGTGACACTAAAAATTTAGTAGTAGTTATTAAGGAATATTCAAGTTCTCAGAACCTTTCCAGAGTTACAGACAATTATTTCAGACTGATAGCTTAAATGTAGAAACCCCCTCCATCCATTATATCAACAGCTTTCATTTGAAATGTTATTCAGTTGCTCACATACACAGCAGGAAATAAAGAAGGGAAAACAGGCTTTCAAAACCAAGTATTAAAACTAAATGTCTGTAGACTTACAGCAGATAACAAACAAGCAAAAGATATTAATGACCTTTGCTATAATTTGCTAAACTACAACACAGCTGGAAACACTGAAGGAAGAACCCATAAACAAACCTTTCAGTAAATACAAATTCTGCTTAGCAGGGAAAGAAAAAGGAATTCTCTGAAAACACATTAAAACTCACAGTATGAAGTGGTATAAAGAATTAAAAGGGACACCATAATACAGTAGTCTAAAATCAACATGTTCTGTGGGAAATTAATAGAGATTACTTTGCCTGAATTTCTTTTATAGTGGGAAATTACGTTCCAAAAGTACTATCCCGAAAAATTAATGTACATAAATATTTTCATCTTAAGGTAAAAAATCTCATAAAAATGTAGGTTTAGTTGGGGTATTTTTTGAGCTCTCATCTAAATTTCACTGAATTGAATCAAGTACTTGACTTAATTGGACAAGTTATTGGACAATATATTCAAATTATGACGGTGCCCTAAGAAAATTACAGTTTATACTGGAAAATATTTGCAGGAAAGGACAAGAAGGTAGGGAATTTAATCCAAAATTGGTTTGGAAATAAGGAAGCTTGTGACTACTTTTATTTTTTAATGATTTAAATTTTATTTTGGACTTAGATTTTTAAATATTTTCCTACGTAATTTTATATTTTTCAATGTGTGTACTCATATATGTCTAGACAGAACTTCAGGGGAAAAGAATACAAGTACAACAGTAATCTGTTTCTGCATTTTCTGTTTCTCAGTGGATTCATAATGTAACAAGACTCTTTAAACTTAAATTGTGTTTCTGCAGCTCACCATATGCAGAACACATCTGTGTTTCACTACAGAGACTAGCATAGAGCTAGTCAAGTAAGTTTAAATATCAGAAACATTATTAATTCTGGGATTAATCTGCTACCTTTATTTATGAAGCAAGATGACTCTGCAATGCTATCCATGTGTCCTAGAGCCTTTGGTTATCACCTTCAGGGCCCACTACTTAGGCCAGACCAGGGCTTCTGCCAAGAGAAGGAACAAAATACAGCCTGAAAAATACATTCCAAAGTTTGAAATTAAGGTGGTTCTTCCAGATTTATTCCCAAGACTTCTTGAGCAGAGCTGTATTTCCGTGCAACATGAGCATAGCAAATTGAGTTCCTGGATACACCACACTAGCTGCTCAGCATACCTTGTTGTCAGTATGTACATTGACAATAGCTATTAGTCTAGGATACTTGGACATTCAGAAGCTTGCTGTTACTAGCCTGAAAACATATCCAGATATCCTGCAGAAATGCCTAAAAGTACTGTTTATCTCTTGTGTATTAGACAGCACATTCCCTCACCAGCTGAACTGGTGATAAATGACACTTTCAACATGAAACGCTGAAAAGACAAGATTAAAATGATGAAAGCTGCAAAAGAATTGGTATATAATTGCCAGGAATTCTTCTTGCTTTTGCCACCAAATGAAGAGTTTTCCCAAAATTCTATCTTCGGCAAGAAATGGTAGATGGATGGAAAATGAAATAAAATTTCCCCTTCTGTACCCAGCAACCCTGTTGAGCTGTGCCACTAAGAAAATGATTGCTTGCAAAAGAAAGCCTCCTCACCAGCATGAGTTTCTCTTTTCAAATGGGAGAATAACTCAAAAGCACATCTGAAAGAGACAGAGGAGGAATATAAATACTAGATTAAATAAGGTGTTTAGACACCAAAAGATAACATGGTGCAATGTCTGACTTTTAGTCACTGTCATAGGAGAGCATGAGTTACAAGCTTCCTACTCAGGATCTAAGAAAAGTCACAATGCCAGGCCTTCAAAAACAAGCCTAAATATACTTGTTCTGGTTGGTCATAAGTTTCTGTCAGGACATAAATATCAACCCACTGGTATTTACTTCAGACTGGTGACTACTTGTGAGTAACCTTCTTCCACATAGTAGCTTTAATTTTGTATGAAGATTGTGATTAAAGGTTCTCCTCCAAAACAGCATTGCAGGACAATGAATGTTTAAAATGAGTAATAAATGCAAACTTGGATGCAGACTGAAAATCGTAGCACACACTTAGGTATATGGAAAATGCATTCTGAAATAGACAAATAAAAAATATTTAGGGGAAGATGATGTTTTATAGATAACTTCATATAAAACTTATAAACACCTCTCATGTTAGACACAGCAGAGGAACAGAAGACCTAATCATATCCATGTGAATATTGGAGGGAGAAATGATGAATCCAGCACTTTCCCTCTAAGGAAACATAAAAAGCAGAAGCCGCTGCATTACAATAGGTCAGCAATACAATAAGATCAAAACAAACAGCAAGCTCCTTTCAGTACTTGTCCTCCACAGAAAATTCCACGTACCAGATCACGGCCAGATATACTCATCTGCAAGCCTGGACTCAGGACGAATTTCTGACAACAGCGGATTTAAACAATCTTCAGCCTTCTAAAATGCCCAAGAGCACTTGTCCTGTGTTTTGTCATTTGGTCCCTTTTGCTAGTGGAAGGATTCAATGTAGCACACTGGTGTAGTTGACATTTCTGATCAGATAGTCCATGATATATACAGTTTCTGTGTTCTTCACGCTGCCCTTCTTGAGCCATCTACAAAACAAAGTTTTGTGATGCTGTGACTTCAGACCGCTACCTTACAGCATCCCTGAAGTTTATGCATAATCTGGAGAGACCATTAGCATAAACAGGCAGAGAAGAGGCAAAATCAAAAGGACTAATTGTCTCATGGCAGCTGAAGAGCTGTCCTTACACTCAGATTTTGAAGAATTCAAATTAGTCCTATTGGTAAAAGGCAGAATTGGCCACTGAAAAGATTCTTAGGTTCACTTGGTAGGAATAAGAGCTATGAAAGCACATTTTCTCACCACACTACTTGTGTCACTGCAATGGTTTAGAGCCCAGACAAGGCTGGGTTGTAAGACCCCAGATAAGCCTTGATCTTCCCCTTTCAGAGGGTCTCCCCCTTTCAGTGGAAACAGTCTGTCACTCATTGGAATCTTCTTGGAATAAGACAGCACAAATCTTAGGAATACAGTACTGAAGGCTTTCTCTCAAACTTCTGTTTTGTAATATATTCTGCTCCTGTTTCAGTCAATTTCTGTTCCAACAAGTTTGAATTATTACTGGCTGAATTATGAATGATAAATTAAGAATACTTGATTTAAATCAGTGAATCATTCTACATGGACAGGTTGTTTCCATATTCTGTGAACAGTGTGGATAGAATGAAATTAATTTAATTCCTTTGAGAGACATCAGGATTGAGAAACAATTTAGTGAAAATTCAGGCAAAATACATTTTGTAAATATGCTGTTATAAAATGTGTTTAACTCTGTAATAGAATCCATATACATCTCATTCTGTGAGGCTCATCTGCTTCTTCTCCTCTCAATATGTCAAACTATTTCCGTTAGTTCTGCAAAATACTTCCTTGCTTATTTCATATCAATTTATTATTTGTCCATCATGATTGATTATTCCTCTTAATTTTCATTCCATTATTTTATAAATAATGGAATTAAATAAATACCTTCCTCCTTCCTTTCCTCTGATATTGGACAAAAGTAAAGGAAAAGTTTACTCTTTAGAGTTTGGTGTTGCATTCCTGGTATTTATGTAACTTCATTTTTCTTCCTCCAGTGAAGAAATTTTACCGTGATAAGTTATGCCCCTGTTAAGCCAAAAAAAAACAAACCAAGAAAACCAACCAAAAGACAAACAAAAATCCTGAAAAAACCCAAATTCAGTTTTTTTGGTTTTTTTTCCCATGCTGCTTTAACTCCGTACATTTTAATTCCACTGAAATTGTTATGGTGAAATAGACTTTCTACATCAATTCTTGCAGAAAACCCTTCATATGCTGTCTTTCAATAGCTAAAGGTTACTTACTATTTATTACGTACTGCTCAGTCTACTCAGTTCTTTTGCACTTAGATAAGTCAAAACGTGTAGATATATGCTTATGTGTCTGATTTTT